>JAPMOQ010036116.1:338193-355614 GCA_026543055.1 Argiope trifasciata
AGTCTTAAGAGTAACATTGACAAACGCAGCCGATAAGAGTAACATTGATAAATGTAAAGAGTAACATTGGCAAACGCAGTCTTAAGAGTAGCATTGGTAAACGTAGGTGATTGAATGATTGAGTGGATGAATCTAAATTATAAATTGATGATAATTTTAAAATTGTAACAAATTGCCTAAAATTTCTATAAAATTGATTAAAAATAATGAAAACATAGCAGAGAATTGAATTTAATGACGTTAAAAAATTATGTTACGAGGTTGAAAATAATATAAAAAAACATTTTTGGGAGATAATACTTTAAGAAGATAAGGTCATCAATTCATATAGGTGAATCGTAGCAATTACCTATCTGGAAATAGGTAAGTCAATTTTCATGCTCTATTAAACTTTATTTGATATCTATTTCTTTAATATCTAATTTCCTCTGAATATATTGTCGAATAGATAGAACTCAGGAAGACACAGGAAGTAGAGTTAAATCAATTTATTAACTCAACTCTCAACTAAGAATACTGAGATATCTTCAGCTTTTATATAAGAAGGGAAGGTTCCAGAATACCTTCCTGCAGACACTAAGAAAAGTCCAGAGCGCTTATCTGGTAAGTTAAAGAAAGGTCTAAAGTCCTCTGGAACACGATATCAAGCGAAAATACTTAAACAAATCCTTAAGTCTACTGGGAATCGAACACATGATCTCCTGACTATGAGTCCAGCGTCATAACCATTCAGCTATGCAGACTCGGTAATGCATCGTTTCAATGGGGTAATATACAGCTTCTGGTAAATCTTATCCAAAGCATTTATAATATTTTTCAGCTTCATTACTTCGTGAAGCTGTTGCTATTGGCTATAGTGAGGATCGAACTCGCAACCTTAGGGTTCGCAGTCAGATAACATGGCTACAAGACAAAAATGATCACTCAGTCTTGAAGTTGTTATCTGGCTTATAAAGCTCCCACTGCAATACAATTAAATACACAAAAATGTCTAATCTGAGATACTGAAGAAATCTTATTACAATTAAATTAATGTAATTAATTTGTTTATTAGATATTCAATCAGAGTAAATTGTAAACTTTAAAAGTGATTTATGAACTGAAGTCATAATAACAGTAAAATGAATATGAAATCTCATCAAAAAATAAGGCATTTATTGGCTTATTTTTCAACGATAAATAATTTCCTTTTTTCGACAAAGTTTGTTACAACGTAATTCTGATTAATGCTGCAGAATTTTTCTGATCCAAACCTGAAAAAAAATAATTTGCTTTGAAAGGAAAAAAGGGAAACCCATAAATAAAACCTTTTTTGTTTGAAAACAAATTAGGACAGATAAATACTAGATATCTAAAATTGATACTTTAAGCCTTAAATACTTGATTTTTTTTAAGTCAAATCAAAGATACTTTTTACCATTCATTTATTTTGTATGAATAAGAGGGAAAATTATTTTAAGAATTCTATTTTCTATTAAATATGATTATCCGGTTAAAAAATGATTTGCTAATGATTGATTACATTGGGCTTAGTTGAGATAAAAATTTATTTCAATAAGTCTTCTAATATTAAACAAAGATAAATTTTATGAAGAAGACTGGAAAATTTTGAAAATAATAATTTTGTAATATGAATGTAAATAGGAATTTGGAATTTAAAAAAAGACAATGTCTTAATTAAGAATTTACTTAAGAATTTTTTGAAATAGGCTACATTATATTTTTATCAAGGAATTGTCCAACATCACATTTTTGTATTCTTTTTATGGTATAACTTTTGGATTTTGGGAATTTGTACCGTATCTCTTTCTCTGCATATGGAAGAATATGCCATTAATCATCACTATTTGTTTAGTTATTGCGCTAATTATTTTGTTTCTTTTTAAATCAAATGCCTTCTTCAAGACATTCTACTAGATATCAAAGAAAAAATTCAGAAAATGTGTATTAAAATATTTTAGGTAAACCGTAGGGGATGGTCTCTCCTGAATCTTCTTGCATGTTCTTTAATAAACGCATATATTATTAGACAAATATATTTAGCCAAAAATACATTTATGCTCATAAATTAAGGATAATGCAAGTTAAGGAAAATAAAGAGTCAGATGTGAAATAAATATGGCATTTGTAAAACCTATTTATTAAACAAAAATTAAAGAGCAAAAAAGATGCCATATATTTGATATAATTAATAAAAATTCGATTTTTATTCCTGGAGCAAATTACACAGAAAACAAATATTTACAAAAACCAATATTTCTTGGTAGATATGATGTTTATAAAAAAGGTATGTCTCCTAGACGGTGCAAGAAGGCCATACAATGCCTAGGCATGCTTAGTATTAAACTGTTGAACTGTTTACTTCTTTGTTTATATCGAATACATCATGCATATATCATTCTTTTACACTCACGTTATTGTGGCATACTATTGGTGTCATTTGGAGGCTTCCTGCAATTTGCATATGATTTTTGAAGATGTGTGTTATCATTTTAAGGTCGATATATATATTTTTAGAGTTTGATTTCCGCGTGACTCTGAATTATCTTTAATTTATGGACATGAGTGCATTTGCGAATGAGCCTATTAGTATGTTATCTTTGACTAACAATCGCAGAAATGCGGTAAATACACAAGAAGGGGAAGGTCGCAAATGTACTTTGAACGCCTTTTTTAAAAACAGCTGAAATCAAGATTTGACACAGAGCTATAATCGAAGTCACATTATCACATACTAAATTTCATATGTTTAAATCGTTATGTTTTTGAGTAATCACGTTTACATATTTCTGTATGTTCATATGAAGAAAATGGCCTGTCCTTTGAGAAATATGGTTAAAAATTTGATGAAATATTTTAGATATGTAAATTATGAACCAAGTTTCATATATGAAAATAAAAGAACAGATAAACGAGCTGTCATTTTCATGATGCCTTTAAAATCAAATTTAATATGTATTAAAACTTTATATGCTGAATATGTGCTCCAATTTTTATCCATCTAGTTTCTTTTTGCTTTACAGTTATCAGGTTAACTTACATTCAGCCGGCCATACAGTCAAAATTCCTCTGAGTTGAGTTTATTCAAGCTTTGAAAGAAATCTACAATATGGACGTAATGTACCAAATTTCATCCTCTAGATGTCGTTGTTGTTTCTTTTGGCACCTGATTAATCCCATTGAGGACTTGTCAACGATTTAAGCTGAGTTGCGCAGTAGCATCTGCACAACTTCCTCTGAGGTAAGGTCTTCTGAGTATCAAAAGGCAGAAGTCCGACTTCTAGCTTATATGAAGATGACACAAACACATGAGTTGTGCAGTAGCTTCTGCACAACGTCCTCTGAGTATCAAAAGGCAGAAGTCCCACTTCTAGCTCATATGAAGATGACACACACAAACACTCGTTTACAGAACCCCTTTTTACAGGAGGGTACATTCACATACCGAACAGATAGAACACAGGGAAGAGAATAAGCATGCCCGAACCATGATTAGAATCTGGGAAGCTAGATCATGGGGAGGACGCGCTACTCCAAGGCCAGGAAAAAGACACCACCAGATTTTATTAGTTATTGTGTTCGCAGACAGACACAAATGATCCAAAAAATGTCTTTTGCATTTACAGGTAAAATTGCTATACTTTCACTTTGTATATTTGCTGTTTTATTATGGCAGTTGCCATTGGAGAAGCCCGCTGTTGCGAAAATAGCGGTTAAAGGGAACGTCTCTTGTTTTAGTAGCGCTAACAAGGACAAAGTATACGACTTTGCCCCTCACGCATCATTCATTAGCTTGCACAGACCCTTTTTACAGGAGGGGGTATTCACACATCTCACAGATAGCACGGGGGAAGCACAAAGGAAGAACAGCCATGCCCGAAACAAGACTCGAACCCAAGACGCCGAGACCATGGATTATTATCTAAAATCAAAATTGTTATCATCTAATCTGATTGAAAAATTTACTCCCTAAATTAATTATTTTACAGGCAAATGCTCTAGGCAGAAATAAATATAATTTTAATTATCTCACTTTTCAAATAGCATGTTTTTTCTGCATTTCAAAATAAATATAGTCCTCACAAACACAGCAAAAATGCATGCAATCTCATGAATGAAACACCTCCATTTATTTTTCAGTTCAGCTATAGCCATTATGTTGCAAATTGTCTGATTGTGTACACTTTCATTGTGTACACTATTGGTAATAAACAACCATTAGAACTACAATTTTATTTTCGTAATATTTTATTCAACGAAATTGGGCATATGGTTTAAAGGCAATACCCGGCGCTTAAAGCTTAATATAATATGTACCTCTACAAAATGAATACAGTGTTGTACTCGTTTTATATTGAATTATTAATTTAGGAGCAAATTCAATTCTTTTTTTTTCCTAAGCCAGAGATGCATAGTAAATTTATACGAATACATTTAATTTGTGTTTTCATTTCTGGGTATTAAACTTTTATTCAATCAACTTTTACTATACAGTATACCAGCTTAATACGCTATTAAAAAAAGAAATCCAAAATTATGTGTAGTAATATTCTGCGTATCTGATCTAACTGACCATACAAACTCTTCCCATATTACAAAATATTTAGAATTGACGGGAAAAATAATGCAATTTATTAAAAAAAAACTAACTAATCCCAATTAATTTTAATATAATGAAGTGAGAGTTAAAGAGTACAAGAATTAAAAGCTATCATAAAATTAATGGTCAGAGGTTTTATATCAGTCAGCTTTTTTGATCAAAAGATAAACAAATGTTTGGACTGATTCTCGCTCATATAGCATTCTTTGATAAGTTAGACAATTTGTAACCATCCATTTATCCATTTACATTATCACTCTCGCCTTTGATTACCATTTATTGCTAATGAATTTTCTGTGAAAGTTTTTTTGTTTGTTGAAATGTTTATCTTTTTATAAAATTAAACACCCTTCTGTTTATTTGATCAATAGGTAAACAAATAACGAAGCTGATTCTTGCTCATACAGCGTTAGTTTACAATTAGACGATTAATTTGCAACCGTTCGTTTATACATTTACGTTACCACTCAAGTTTATTATAACCATTTATTGCTTTTAATTTTTTTTCTGTGAAGATTTCGCTTTTTTGTTTTACGTTGAGAAATTTTTCTTTTTATTTAAATTAAATATCCTTCAACTTATTTGATAATTAGGTAAACAAATGATTAAACTAATTCTAGCTTATACAACATTCTTTTACAAGTAAGACGATTAAATTGTAACCATCCATTTATTCACAAATGTTACCATTCTAGCTTATGATTACCATTTATTGCTTTTGATTTTCTTCAGTGAAAATTTTGCTTTTTTATTTGTTTGTGAGTTGAGGAATTTTTCTTTTAATAAAATTAAATATTATCGTCAGCTTATTTGATTAATAGGTAAACAAATAATTGAACTGTTTCTTGCTTATACGCCATTCTTTTACTAGTTAGACGATTCAATTGTAACCATTCATTTACACATTTACGTTACTACTAGAGCTTATGATTACCATATATTGCGTATGATTCTTTTTCTGTATTTTTACTTCTTTGCTTGTTTGTAAGTTGAAGGATTTTTCTTTTAATAAAAGTAATTTCTTTTTACAATATAATTTATCTTCTTTCTCATAAATTTCTAATTATATTGTTAATTCTGATCTGAATTGATTTTTTCTACTTAAGCCAGATAAATGGAATTCTACTATTCATCGCTTTTGTAGTGTTAATTTGAGAAATTGATTGGAGTTTCGTGCCATAATGAAAGTTTAATTAACAGTATTGAGCAAATGATTGTAGTAAAAGCAAATTAAATTGTTTTAAATTTTACATAAATTATCTTTTAAAGTAATATAGCACTGCATTTTTTATGCCTATTTTTTTCAATCTTAAAGTTTTTATTTTGTTTATCGCATGCATTACCACAAATGTCTGAAATTACACTACCAAGAGCAGGGTCAGAAAAATCGAAATCATGCAAGGGCAGTTCACCGTACTAGCTCTTGGTCTTTAAGTAAACATAATATCTCGGACACCGCCCAAAATGGGAAAGCTGAAATAACACATATCTCAACTATAGAACATTTATCAAAGTTCTACACCGTGGAACATCTCATCTCTTCCCCCACCCATTTATATATACTTCCTCCCACGGGCACAAAGCGTATCCCTGGAACACGTTCCATCTAACCCTTGGGTCAAGGGTAGAGCCCTGCAGGAACCAGTTCTTAGATCTTTGGGCGAGACTATTCAATAGGCTTCATTACTATGCTGTACCCTATACCTGTCGTGACTACGTTCTCAAACCACCTGAATTGGATTATTATTTGCTTTTGGTTCTTTGCTTTGGGAGGCTTATTTTTTATTATTATTATTCTTTGTCGTGCCCATACACAAAGTAACGTTCTACTACATGGTGGACGGTTAACTTGCAATCGCCCACTTTTTGGTTATTGTTAATATTTTGTTGGTGGAGATTTTCATTCCTTTTTATTTGATGATTTTTGTTCTTTTGCAAGGTTGAGATTTGAGGGATTTTTATTTTTATTTTTCCAACAATGAAGTCGTGCTCTAAGGAGATGGTATTTTGGCAAAAACACAATGAATGAAATATAAAAGAAAAGTAAGGAATGAAAATTTTATTTTTCCGAGTCTTGAATAGCTGAAAAGTGCAAGGATTAAAGGGTAAACTGAAACAGTGGAGCAGAGGTTTTAGTTCAATTTATTTTATAGATAATTATTTTCTTTCATTTGATGAATTCCTGCTTATAAAACATTCCCTGATAAGTCAAATGATGAAACCATTGCCCACTTATTTATTAACATTATCATTCTTACCTTATTGCTTATGAATTTCTGGCTTGAAAATTTTGATCATTACCTTAGCTAGATTTTGTGGACTTACTGGCTTTATTGCTTATAAAATTTGGTCATTTCCTTGAGACGGTTTTGAGGGATTTCTGGTTTAATTGCTTGTGATTTTTGGCTTGAAAAATTTGGTCTTTTCCTTGGCTCAGTTTTGAGACATTTGTAGTTTTAATACTTACGATTTTTATCTTGAAAATTTTGGGCATTTGCTTGGCTCGGTTTTGATGACTTTTCTTTCCTTCCGCTATTGTAATTTTACTCTTATAAATACACGAGCCATTATTTAGTAAATACATAATGAGTAAAAAAATAGAAAAGCCCAATAATAAAATGAAAAAAATTCATTGAATTATTGAAGAATTATTATTAGAATGAAGAATTATTTGCCACGAACATTCTTTCATAAATTAGAAGACTAACTTGCAGTTGTCCATTTACTTATTTATTTTACAACTTATTACTTTTATTCCTTGAATTTTTTCATACTAATTCTTTTCTAATGAAGACATTGCTATTTTGTTCCATTGAGATTTAAAGGATTTTTTCGTCAATAAAATCAAACTCTAAGGAATAGGTTAAATGATATTTAATAAATGCTAAACAAATGATATGCAAATGAAAATTTTTAAAAAATAGATGAATAAGGCGAACAGTTTATTTTTTTAAATATTGATAGATTAAAAGCTAAAAAGATCAAACAGTGACAAAGAAGCTTCCAAACACTCAATCTATTTGATAAATTATATTTAAGTTTTTGAATTTTTTTCGCTGAACATTTTGCTTTCATTCGGCATATTGATTTGTAATCGTCTACATTTTCTCTATTCTTGTTATCGTTCTAGATTTACTGATTACAGTTTTACTTTATATGAGAAGTTTGCTCTTTTGCTTGAATGACATTCGATTTTTTTTTTCAAAAAAGGAAGCCGTATTTTGAGAAATATGTGCAATTATATATAATAAATGTTTAATGAAGGATTTATAAAAAGGCAGTTAGAAAGCAAAAAACTAAACTCGTTCCGCAATTAAAATTGAAAAAAAAATCATCTCCCAAGGTAAACAAATCAGTGGGCCATTCATTAGTGTTACCACAAAAGTTGTGTTTGAAACAAGAATTAACAAATAATAGCGTTTTAAACATATTTACTGTTAATTAGGGCTTCATTAAAACTTTAAAGCTTTTCGTTCACATTCAAGTGACATAAAAACACTTTCTACGACGCAATAATAACTTTCATTAAATATAACAGAAAATACTGGTAAAACAAACTTCAATTATCATGATCCAGGCCACCGATAATCTACCAATCACAAAGCGAATAAAAAACAAAGTTTACATAATTTTTTAAAATTTAGTAGAGAGATATCGTTTGCACCTGCCAAGTAGTATGTGATTCATAAAATGTTTTGATTTTTTAGCTTTTACATCTTGGTTTTTTTTTTCTGCCGCTCTTAATTGTCCCCATTTTTATAAAACTCAACTGCATTTTTTATTTTATTCAAATTTTGCATTAACAGATTGTTCTATCATGTAACTACCCACTTTTGCTATCCCTAAACAGTCAGCTATTAATGTTTCTCTATTAAGATTGTGAACATTTTACTACTCTACTGGTGGCTATCCTGGTTTATTGTAGTTATTTTTTTTTTTACTTTTTTTAATAATTAACTTATAATTCTTTATAAGTGTAAAACAATATGTGCATTCTTGAGGTTCAAACTCGGAACCCTTGGGTGCGAATGCGTGAAACATAAACCGCTATACAAAAACATCCACCCATACTAGGAAGCTGTTATCTGGCTTAAGAGCTTACCAACACAAATTTTTAAATTCTCTTTTTTTTTTTTTTTTACTTTAAATTCTATGCCACTTATACGGATCCAAAATTGAACTATTTTAATTAATTCATGAGGTACTCAAAAATTGAATTTATTTAATTAATTCATAAGGCTAAAACTATTAAAATATTAGTGGCATTGCCATTACATAAATATTCAAAATTATAATTCGTACGAAATGAAGAAAAATTCAACTTTACAAAATATAGCTGAGTTACATAAAAGAAATCTATAAAAATGAGACATGCTTGGAAAAAAAAACCTGATATGAGAATTTTTTTTCTTTCACATATAGATATAAATGTGATTTTTTTTATTGAAAGGCGCTATAAATAAGGGTCACTTTTTTTCATAATTTATATGTAATATATATTGAAATCAAAACTGCCTTGGTACTAAAACTGAACTGCCTTTATAGCTAAGAAAACTGCAGATGTTTAAATTCTAAAAAAATAACAAAAATAAAGCAACGAAAAATTTTTCATACAGCTCCTTTCCTTAGCAAACTAACTTTAAAAACAGAGTATACGCTCTATACAATCTAATTTCTATTTAAGCGGAAACGGCATCATACGGAAGATGAATTCAAACATGTTTACTTTACAATATATGTTTTAATCCTACGGTTGAGCGCGTAGCCAATAAGCTTCGGGCTGAAAGAATACAATACGTGCTTTAAGTTTTAAAAAGATTTTTTCTTTCTTTCTTTCTTTTCTTTTTTTACTTTTTTACTCAACTTGCGAATCCACGCTTGACAGAGTGAGTCATAATAATTTATCGTTTGCAGGTAATCTTTTTTACAAAATAACCACGGACGCCACTGTGTTTTTATTTATGTGTTTTTGTGTCTCCACCTGCGATTTTTTTTTTTTTTTTTTTTCTGCTTTCGAAGTCAACGGATCGGCTTTTTCACTTCCTCATTGTTATTCGTTTGTATTTACACTATCGCAATTGAAAAGCAAATATTTAAACTTGAATAATGGAAAAAAAAACCTTCGTATGTGTCTACGTTTCCTATCGGCGTTTTTTCACCCCTTTCTTAATTATCTTTTTTATGAATATAATTTTTATAAAACCTTTTTTCTACTATAAGAGTAAAAAAAAAAATCACTCTAAAAGAAATGAATTTTTTTTTAAGGACTGGATTTTTTTAAATCAATGAAATCCCTTCAATGAAATTCTTTTATTCAATCAAGAAACAATTACTATTTTATACCTTCCGAGTTAACTATTGAAAATAGAGCTTAACTTCATTTAGTTTGTTTTAAAAAATTAAAGCAATTGCTGTTATTTACTAAAGACTTTCAACTTTACTGACGAGATATCACTCTTTCAGATAATTCCAATTACATGTTTCTGTGGGCTCAAATTTGTCTCGTTGGACTCTAACACATATTTGAAGAATATTTTTCCTTTTTTCATTTATTTCAATTCCTACTGTTAGTACACAGTCTTTCTATATATATTTAAACATATATCTGGTTCAAATTTTCAATCGTTGATAAAATATTTTTTATTCATTCATTCAAGTTCGAATACATTTTTTTAACTTGTAGTGGATGACACTTGATGTTAATACAATTTTTTAAACATTAATTCATACCTTAAATTTAGTTAACGTTTAATACTTTTAATAAAGTTTTAGCTGTTTTTAATGAAAATTGAAAGCAACAGTCAATAGCTCAATCAGCAAAATGCCTGGATTTCAGTATTTTTCACTTGAAGATGTAGAATGTGAGTTCAATTCTTACATAAATCAGTAATTTTTTTGGTAATTAATATTTTTTAATAATTATTTAATAAAAAGTAACTTAAATTTAAAAAAATCTCAGTTGACCTAAGAAGAAACTGAATTTAAAATATTTCATGTTAATTTTTTTGTATTAAAAAATGTCAACAGCCGGAAGAATTAATGTTTGTCTTTTCATTCAGTTTTTATTTAATTCATCCTTATCGATGAATGTGTTAATAGATTAGCCAATAAAGAATTTAATTCAATAATGAATTTTGAAAAAAGTAATAAATTTTTTCCATAATATTTTGAGAAATCAGTTATATTTCAAAATATGTGCACCTCTTTTTTTTTTAAATATATTCTTCATAATTGAATTGAATTGAAGTTGAAAAAAAATTGATATGCAGTTTTAAAATAAATTTGCATATTATTATTATTTTTTTAATTTTAAAAGAAATTCGTTTGCAAGAAGTTTTTAGTCTGTCTGAATGCAAGTAAGCACGGTAATTATAAATATAGTGCCAGATAGGTAAAACTTGGTACACAGCTAGTTTCTACAGCATGAATTGTACCAAATTTCAGAGCAAATTCATCCACCTGTTTATTTATATTCCCATATAAATGTAAATGCGGTAATTCAAAAATTCGATGACGGTAGTTATTAAAGGGCATTTTATGTTTTTTTTTCACTGTAATTGTAGCTCTGCATCAAATTTTCAATTTGATTAAAAGAAAAACATTTCTAAACTGCAATGCTTACAATAACAATGATAACACAATGGTTTAATATAAACAAACTGGCAGGTGGAGTTAATTCAACGTGACAAAGACTGAATTTAAGCAAAAAGAAACACGGAACAGGAATAAAAAGTAGCGAATGCAAGTCACAAAAATGAAATGATATGTTTCCTTTGTTTTTTTTTGTTGTTGTTTTTCCCTTGCTAATAATAAAGTTTTTCTGATTTTATAAAGAAGTTATATTGTCCTTATTCATTATATGCTTATCTAGATTATAAAAAGTGTTTATAATATTAATTCGCAATTATAATAATAGCATGAGTTAATATCAAATAAATTCGCGTTAATCTAACGTTTAAAAAATTATATTTAAACAAAAACAGATACAGAACAAAGATGAAACTAGTGTTGATATTAATGTGGAAATAATATTATCTTGTTTAGCATCAAAAATAATCTGTGGTTATATCAAAATATTTTAATACTCTATCATATCCTGCTCTTAACATCTCAATAATTCATAGTAATAAGAGCAGCCTGGCTCATGCTGAATAAATTCATGAATAGTATTAATATAAAATGTTCATCACTAGATATATATGGAAACAGATACGAAACTGGAAAGAAACTAATACAGGGACTATATAAATAGAATTATATAAAAAATTCTTATTATTTTGTTACAACCAGTAAACATCCACATAATTAATAGTAATAAAAACTTCGTGGTTTATGGTAAATAAATTAATAAATAGCATTAATATCTGCGTAATTGATAGTGCATTAATCCAGCTTGTTTTATCATAGAATATAAACAAAAACATATACGGAAGAAGAACGAAGCTAATATAAGGAAATAAGTAGAAAAATTGCCAAAATATTTTATAATTCAGTCACGTCTAATATATCTATTCTAATATACAAATGTGAAAGTTTGGATGTTTGGATGGATGGATGTTTGTTACTACATCACTTCAGAAAGGCTGAACAAAATTGGATGAAATTTAGCTCAAAGATAGATTATAGTCAGGAATAGATCATAGGCTAATTTTTATTCAGGTTAATTCAGTGGTTATTTTTTTATTAATTAAAAACTAATTTTCGCGCCACAAAGCTGATGCCAAATCCCGCCAAAGATAAGTAAAGCTCCAGATTTTTTTCCAAACAGAGTTGACGCCAGGCTTAAAAGAATTCCGACCGATTATTTCAAACGATTCTATTAATTTTCTTTGTGTTTAATGTATTTGAAATCAAATATTGTTATTTAATCGATCTTTCGGATTCATTCTGAAGTACTTTTAAATTAAAAGAAAACAGAATAAAGGAAATAAAAAGTTTCTAATCTGCATTGCATTACCGCAACTGGCGTAGGAAGGTCAAACATGTCGGTTACGCCAAATGGCGTTGAAAGTTCGAGCGTGATTGTGACAACTGTGTTTTCATTTAAATTAAAAGTTTAAACATTATGTGTATAATACTGTTGTAGCGATCTCAATCCTGATCAATAAATAAAATGGATTTGACCGGACGTGCTTTGATGTTTGGTTTTATTTTGGGTATAAAAATGTAAATAAATTGTCTTTGCGTTAGTTGTGTGTTTTTGTTATTAAATTGTATTTATGTTATTTATTTTTCCGTATATGATATACTTTTAAATGTATCGTTTTTAGGTTAGGTTTAATTATTTTTTTTCATTGTTTGATAGTTTTTAGTACATAGACATCAAAATTTCCACGCGAACGAAGTCAGGGGTAATAGCTAGTATTCTATATAAATAAAAATGAATGTTTGTCTTTATATCTTTTATGCACTGCCGTACCGCTCATTCGATTCCGATAAAACTCAGACTACTTATTACTTGTTGTTACTGGATGGTTATAGGTTATAGGCATAATACAATCATCTAAAGTATAAAAAAGGTTTTAAGATCTATTCAGCACATCTATTAACCGTGGATTAAACATCAAATAAAACTTCGACTATTTATTACTTGTTGTTACGGGAGGGTTATAGGTTATAGGCATAATACAATCATATAAAGCAGGGGTCTCCAAAATACGGTCCGCGGGCCAAATCCGGCCCGCCAGTGCCATCAATCCGGCCCGCGACAGCCAATGATTTATTGTTGTTACTATTGCTGTGATAAGTTGAAGAAGAAAACACAGAATGATAATTACTCGGTTTTATTTACCAGCAAGGTAAAACTTAACGACAGAAATGATGACGCAGAAAACTTAAGTATCTATGCTTAAGCATATTAATAACTAACAAATAATTGAAATGAATCCCACTAATCACAGAAAAACAAAAACACTAATGAGATTTATGTAATTGTGATTTTCCACCGACAATAGTTTGTAGTTGTGGATCAATTTTACTTGTACCAATTATTATAAGAGATTTAAGATGCTCATCGGTTAATTGAGATCTGTAAACATTCTTTGTGTACTTCATCTTGGAAAACGTTTTCTCACACAAGTAAGTAGTACCAAAAAAAGAAAACAACCCACGAGCAAATTATCAAATTGTACCAGTGGAAGGCTCTTATAAAATTCCAACAAAGATGAATTTTGATATTTGTTCTTAATCATATCACTGCACTGTAAATCAATAATTTCCATTTGGACTTCCGGAGCCAGGGTTTCAATGTCAGAATCTAAAGGATTTGGGACATGGCCCTTGGAACATACTGAAAAAATCATTATGACCCGAAGGCTTTAAAGTTTGGAGACCCCTGATCTAAAGTATAAAAAAGGATTTAAGATATATTTAACACATCTACTAACCATGGATTAAACATCAAATAAAACTTCGACTACTTATTACTTGTTGTTACGGGAGGGTTATAGGTTATGGGCATAATATAATCATCTAAAGTATAAAAAATGTTTTTAAATATATTCAGCTCATCTATTAATCATGGATTAACCACCAAATAACTCGCCAAGGAGATACAGCAGGTTCTATAAAGATGCTAAATTCAAGCTAGACGTTAATATTTCGGAACTATTGTACGTAAATACAATGTGAGTCGTTCTCAGAGATAACAGCTTTATTACATAGGGAGAAGGAAAGTGTTAGGGGAACCAATCCTATAGATTTGAAATTTTAACTAAACTTTTAATAAAATTTTAGAGTCTTTTGCAGTAACTTCCGACAATATAATAGTGCAAATAATTTTGCATCATCTTAGTTTCCAAAAGATTATCTTTCCAACTATATTAAAGATTTAATGGTATAAGTATACTTTCTATTTTTCATCAACTTTCAAGGAAAATATTTTAATCACATTTTATAACATTAAACTTGAAAATTCTGAATAAACATTAAACGAATTACGAAATACTATAAATATTTTCTTTCGTTCCCATTCTGAAAGAATACAAAGCTTTACGATTCTAAGAGAATACACAAATCTAATACATAAAAATGAAATTTGGTTTGTAGAATAGAATTAAAAAAATAGAATAAATTCTATTTATGCTTCTCCGTTATATATCCTTAAATTTCAATGAATGTATTGATTGCCAACAAGAAAGTTAACATAATTCTTCCGATTATCTCAATTAAACAAGATAGCTATTTTGAATTCCAAAAGATTATTACTTCAAGATTATTTGATTTACAAGATTTTACTTCAATTATTTACAAGATTATTACTTCTGCGGCAGCAACGTGCAGCGTACTAGCTAATATCTATGTAATTGATCGTAATAAAATCAGCATGGTTCTGCTAAATTAATTCTCAAATAGCATTAATCCAGCATGTTCATCATTGAATACAAACAAAAACAGATACAGAACAAGAACGAAGCTAGTGTAGGGACATAAATAGGAAAATTATATAAAAAATTATTATTATTCTATCACATCCAGTACGTAACATCTGTATAATTGACAGCAATAAAAAAAGCATGGTTTATGCTAAATAAACCATGCAAATAGCACCAACAAATAGCATTAATGCAGCATGCTCATCACTGAATATAAAGAAAGAATTATAATAGGAGCAAAACTTATATAAAGACAGAAATTGAGGAATTTATATTAAAAAATTCTTATTTTTCTCTAGCATCCAGTGCTTAGCATCTGAATAGCTGATAGAAATAGCTGTAAATCATCATGTAATAGCCTTAAATCATCGTGTTCAACACTGAATATAAACAGTTTAGTTTTATGCCAAATTCACAAATAGCCTTAAATCATCATGTTCAACACTGAATATAAACAGTTTAGTTTCATGCCAAATTCACAAATAGCCTTAAATCATTGTGTTCAACACTGAATATAAACAAAAGCAGATATAGAACAGGAACATAATAAAGCAGGGACATAAATAAGAGAATTATACCCCCACTTGCTGGATTTTATATTTATTTCAAAGACATACCATATACTAAACATCTATAATTATCAATAACAATAACTACTCAGTTATTAATATTAACAGTATAGCTTACAGAAAACTAATCTACAGATGGCATTGACCCAGCCTAACTATTACTGAATTTAAACAAAAACAGATGCAGAAGAGGGGTAGGCACACATGGCACAAAAGTGGGAATGACATTATAAAGCACAGTAGAGGGGGTCTTTCTTCAACGCAAGCCAACTGAACAACCCTTTTCTTCCCAATCCCTCCAATAAAGGGGGTGCGTCCATCCGGAAAATAGTCTCCGACGGGTCTTAACTTCGCTTAGCTTCGTTCCAAAATGGGGGGATGGAGGGTAAGTTTTCCACCCCTATGTATAGTTACTTGGCGTTTGATGTGGAAAGGTAGAATGGGGGGTAGGGTGATTGCTGGAAAATCCTGCAAAGTTTTAATCCTTGCGGACATGGGTTGTTGGGAAGGTTGGGAGATGTACATGTTCGCGAAAGATTCGTTGGAAGGAGTGAAGATTGAATTTTAGAAGTGTCATGCGTAGGGTGTGGAAAATGGTAGGTGTTCATATTTCTTAGGTGTCATGATGTTGCTGTTTAAATGCTGCAAAATTGTGGGCACAAACAGCTTGGTGTGTATGTGTGTAAACAAGTTTTAGCAACTGTGTGACCTTTTTGAATTTTTAACCGCTTTATTTCATCACGGGAGCATATTATATATTAAAAAAAAGAGCCGGCATTCTGGCATAGAAGTCGCTCTTCTTTCCTGAGATCTGAGTCCCAGTTCAGGCATGGTTGTTATCTATTTCGGAAAAGAGTATACTGACCTACCGTCATGAGAAAAAGAAGGGATCAGTTGGCTTGGAAACGAGATATTCTATTACATTTTGGGGGTGAAGAAAAGACTGAACTACACTTAACGACAAAAGAACCGGTTAGGAACATGATTAACATTATATATTAACATATTTCTGCATTAACACAAGCATATTAACATAAGCAGTTATATTAACATATTCCTGCACTAACACAAGCAAAATGAATCTCTCTCCTAAAGCAGAGCGTTTAGTAGCCAAAAGTTGTGATCTGTTTTAATGCCTACTTCCCTCTTTACTTATACTCGTCTGCTTGCGGCAACCAAGTTCAGGGTTTTTCTCGTGATGGTAGGTCAGTATGCCTTCCTATAAAAAGGGGGTACCAGCGAATGTGACACAAGTAACTAAGTCCTACTCTTAGGTCTAGTTGGTCCTTATTGAAAATACAACGCTCTCTAGACTTGAATCGCTGACAGATAAGTGCCAGAGGGCTTGTAAAATGCAGTAAATCACAACAGATAAAAAGCGACGAAATACCTCAGTCTACATTGCGATCAAGAGAATTACAATGAGATTCTGATAGGGATTTCTTCGACTCGCTAGGCTTAGGAAAGGGAAATTTCCCTTTGTCTATAAAAAAATGCTTTAAACATTAGGGATTTTTATGTCTTACATTAGAGTGTGAGAAAATGCTGAAGTGAGGAATTAAATAGAGCGCGTATTTAATTAATTAAATATAAAAGTATGAATTGAGTAAGGAAATAAGAGACCATTAGACACAAAATTAACATGGAATAATTTAAGGTTGGAAAAGTAGGAATTTAAAAAGTTTTCGAAGTATCTAGATATTTTTTTTATTAAATATATTGTATAGTAATTCTAGAATTAAAATAATATACATAAGGTTTCAGAGCTAACAAAAGTTATATGTGTGTGTGTGTGTGTGCGTGCGTGTGTGCGTGTGCGCGTGTGTGTGTGCGTGTGTGTGTGTGTGTGTGTGTGTGTGTGTGTGTGTGTGTGTGTGTG
>JAPMOQ010036116.1:358366-389924 GCA_026543055.1 Argiope trifasciata
ATATTTCTCCTCTAATATATAATATTTCTCCTCTAATATATAATATTATATCTATGCACAAGGTTGAACACAATGTCATTGAATTTGGCAGAAGTTAATTACGAGAGGTCATATCTTCATAATATATAATTTTTTTTTTTGTGTGTGTGTGTATTGATTTGCTTTTTCCAAGTCTTTAAACTAAATATTTCTGGTAATTTTGATATTTTTATGCACAATGTTGAACACGATTTCAAGAATTTTGGAACGGTCATAGCTAAAATATGGCATGTTTTCAAAATGTATAGCATTTTTAGCATAATGATTTGCTTTTGAAGTGTCTGTAAAATTTACTATTTCTGGTAGCTTTGATATTTCTAGGCGCAAGATCGAGCTCTAATTTTGGCATGGTCATAATTAAACGGTCTCATATATTCATAGCGTATGATATTTTAGAGTATTGATTTGCTTTTGAAATGTTTGTAAAATTTACTATTTCTGGTGGCTTTGATATCTCTAGGCACAAGATCAAAGTCGATTTCAAAGGTTTTGAAGCAGTCATAGCTACAAAATGGCATATCTTTATAATATATAACATTTTTAGCGCATTTATTTCCTTTTAAAAAATCTTTCTAATTTACTATCTCTTATCTATTTCTTTATTTCTAAAAGGAAATGAAAAAAACCCATTTTTTTATTTTTTTGCTTATTAACAAATGTTATAATCCAGTAAATAAAAATAAAATTATTGAAATCTCAAACGATAATTTTGTTAATAACCTATACTCATATCTAACAACCGTCTTCTACCATTTCTCACAAAGCAAAATCCTCCAAAAAATATATTTTGCACAAATTTTCCAATGAAACATTAAAAATATATAAAACTTAACTTGGGAGCATAAAATAGATAAAATAAAAAAAAACTTTTTTTTTGTTTATAAACAAATGTTATAATACAGTAAATAAAAATAGAATTATTTAAATCTCAAACTATAATTTTGTGTCAAATCAAATAATAAATTATCTTAAAAATAAAAATGTATAGTTAATCCGAAATATTCCATTCATTTCGGAATATTCCATTGTTTTGTAATCAGATATAACTTAACGATATTTTTTTACAAAACGCTATCCAGTCAATAACCCACACTCATATCCAACAATAGCCTCCCACCATTCCTCCCAAAACAAAATTCTTCAAAATATATATTATACATATATTTTACAACGAAACAGTAAAAAAATACTATTTAACTTGGCAGCATAAAATAAATAAATAAATAAAATAAAACTTTTTTTTTCATTTTTTGCTTATAAACAGATGTCTTAATACAGTAAATAAAAAAAGTATTGAAACCTCAAATGATAATTTTCAGTTTAATCAAATAATAAATAAAAATAATAATGTATTTAACCCAAATTATTCCATTCATTTTGAAGCATACAGTGGCAACATCTATGTCTTTTGTTATCCTATATGACTTCACGATCATTTAACTTTTCAAAACGTTATCTACTCAGTAACCCAACAACAGCCTTCCACCATTTCTCCCAAAACAAAATCCTCCAAAATATATATTATACACACTTTTTACAATAGAATTTAAAAAAAAAAACTTAACTTGGCAGCATAAAATAAATAAAATGAAATAAAAATATTTTTTTATTTCTGACTTGTTAACAAATATTATAATACAGTAAATAAAAATAGAATTATTTAAATCTCAAACGATAATTTTGAGTTAAATAAAATAAGAAATAAAAGTGTATTTAATCCAAATTATTCCATTCATTTTGAAATATTCAGTGGCAACATCCATGCCTTTTGTAATCCGATATGACTTTACGATAATTTAATATTTCAAAACGTTATCTACTCAGTAACCCAACAACAGCCTTCCACCATTTCTCCCAAAACAAAATCCTCCAAAAAAATATATTATGCACATATTTTACAATATTCTCCAGCATTGCTTAAGCCAGCACGATACTATTGAGGACAAGACATTCACATTCAACTTCAAAAACAATCGAATCCTTGTGCGATGTTTTTTGTTTTATGTCCGACTCCTTTCTCTAAATCCTGCATTCGCCCTCTAACGGAATATAAATTCTTTCGTTTAAGGGTATCAGTGTCATTTCCACGATTATTTACTGGAGCCGTAAAGGAGTAAAAGTTGTAAGGGACTTAGATTATGCCCGAAGAAGAGGGTCTTATATTAGCTGCAGTCAAGACCACGACGTCCAATGGAGAAAAGTTAAAAATACGGAGCCTTGGAAGGGTATAAAGAACTCCCGGAGAGATAAAACAGTTCGCTTTTTGCTTGTAAAGAAGCTTCGAAAGGTCGCCGGTTTTTTTGTGTATCTTTCTGGAAAGTTTGGAAAGATTCCGCTTTTGTATTTTCACTTGGTTCTTTAAATTTCACTTATTTCTTTTTTAGTAACTTTTGACCGGGGCATATTATTTTACATACTTTTAGTAGATAGTATTGATGATTGGTTACCATTAACCCATTAACCGGCCTGTTTTTTTGCGTATCTTTCGAGAAAGTTTGAAAAGATTTCGCTTTTGTATTTTCACTTGGTTTCTTAAATTTAACTTACTTCTTTTTTAATAATATTTAACCGGAGATTATTATTTTTCATACTTTTAGTAAATAGTGTTGAGGATTAGTTACCATTAACCTCTTAACCGGCTTGAATGTTCGCTTTGGCAGCATTAATTTTTTTCATATTTAAACTAAATTTCGTAATTTAATTAAAAATAGTAGATAGTGTTGGAGAGTGATCACCATTAACCCATTAACTGGCCTGTTTTTTTATGTATCTTTCGGGAAAGTTCGGAAAGATTCCGCTTTTGTATTTTCACTTGGTTCTTTAAATTTCACTTATTTCTTTTTTGGTAACATTTAACCAGAGCGCATTATTTTGCATACATTTAGTAGATAGTACTACTGATTGGTTACCATTAACCCATTAACCGGCTTGCACGCTCGCTTTAGCAGCATTAATTTTTTTTTTCATATTGGAACTAAATTTCACAATTTAATGAAAAATAGTAGATAGTGTTGGATATTGATCCCCATTAACCTCTTAACCGGCTTGCAAGCTTATCTTGGGAGCATTCAATTATTTTTTTATTCATATTAAAACTAAATTTCTCAATTTAATGAAAAATAGTAGGTAGCGTTGGAGATCGATCTTCATTAATCCCTAAACTGGCTTGCACGCTTTTTTGGGAAGCATTAAATTATTTTTTTCGTGTTAAAATTAAATTTCGCAATTTAATGAAAAATAGTAGATAGTGTTGGATATGGATCACAATTAATCCCTTAACCGGCTTGCATACTTATCTTGGGAGCATTAAATTATTTTTTAATTTAAAAATAAATGTTATAATTTAAGGAACATTTTTTTAATACTTAAATATCTCCCATATTCTATATATTATCATTTGAATCAAAACGACAAAACATCCCCAAAATAGAGTTTAGTTTAGTTATATTAACGTCCCGTTGTAAAGCAACACTAAGGCTATTTTGGGAAGGACCTCGTCATTTTAAACCAGGTCAGATGACCAGGACAACACCTGAAGTAGCACCCCGTCTCCACAGCACATCAGCGGGAGGATCCCCAAAATAGAAGGTGTTTCTTAATTTAAATAGTAGCAAAAATAAAAAATCAAGGGATTAAAATAAATGAACTCATTAAAAAATATTTACGAATGTATACAATAATCCCTTGATATAGCACTAAACAGTATAAACCATAGGTTCCCAACGTGGGTGATAACGCCCCCTTGTGGGTGTTTGAGGCTTTCAGGGGGATGGTAAGAGACCCAGAGAAAATTAAGGGTCATAGATATGACACAGAGATGAATCAAATAGTCTAAAAAATCACGCTGCTAATTCATTTCTATTTCTTTCATTTTCCGCTAATAATTCATTCTTTCATTTTCACGCTAATAATTCATTCTTGCATTTTCTCGCTAATAATTTATTCTTTCATTTTCACGCTAATAATTTATTCTTTCATTTTCACGCTAATAATTCATTCTTTCATTTTCACGCTAATAATTCATTCTTTCATTTTCACGCTAATAATTCATTCTTTCATTTTCACGCTAATAATTCATTCCTTCATTTTCACGCTGATAATTATATCTCAAGTGTGCGAAAATTCACATATTTCGATATGAGACTTCACTGTTGCGAGAAAGAGATACTTCTCTAGTATATACGGCTCTGTGGTTGCATGCTCCAAATCTAGAATTCAATGCCTTTAAATTTTAATAAAAATACTTTGTAATATAATTTAGTATGCGTTTTGATCTGAGACTATCAATTTATTTATTTAAAAAGGAATAGTATACTATGGATTACTTCGTTTCATCAAAACCCCAGCTTAACCTTATATCAAGTAGGTTAAAACTTGTATTCCTCTTTTTTAAATAAAGATGAAATTCAGTAGCGTTCAATTCCAACTATTCAATTTACTAGTATTTTTTTTATTATTATTTAATTCTTATTTGCAATATTCACTATAAAAGAAGGGCACCAGTTCAAAAAAGGTTGGGAACCTCTGGTATAAACTATTAATCACTAATCTAATGGATTAAAAGCATATAGAAATTTGATTTTACTTGGACGTTTAAATCCTTCAAAGATTACAGAAATATCTGTATTTAAATTTGTTTAAAAATAAAATCAAAGATTTGGCCTATAAACTAACACAGATCAAAAGATCTGTAAAACTTTGATAAAAGATTTTTTAAACAAATTTTAAATGTTTATTTATCAAAATTAAGTTTTCAGATTTTTTTCAAGATGGATTTTTTTCTAAATTTATTAAATAATAATGTATGGAATTTTTCAGATACACATACACAAAAAGTAATATTTAAAAAAAAATTAATTCAATTCTCATTTAGATCAACAAAGAAATTTTTTATTTAAGTTACTTTTTATTAAATAATTATCTAAAAAATTAGTAATTATCAAAAGATTATTGATTTTCGGAAGAATTAAACTCGCGTTCTTTACTTTCACTTGAAAACGTTAAACCCTTGCATTTTACCGATTGATTTACTGCCTGTTGAATTCAATTTTCATCACAAAATACTAAAAATCTATTTAAAGTATTAAAAATGAATTAAATTTGATTAGTAAATAAATATTTGAAAAAAAAAATAGTTTTAACGTTAGTGTCATTTATTACAAGTTTTAAGAAAATGCATTTGAAATTGAGTGGTTGAATAAAAAGTATTTTATTAACGATTGAAAATTTTAACAATATAAATAAATAAATAAATAAATAAGGAGAGTGTGAACTAATGGTAGAAATTGAATAAAATGCAAAATAAAAGTTTACATTTAAAAATTACGTTTTATAGCTTGCTTTCAGTGCATGTTTTAATAAATGTCTATAGATTTACTAACGATAGTGAAGTTTGATTTAAAATCTCATGCTTGGTTTCATACCACCCATAATAAACAATTACTTTGGTTCACGTAACTTGTATCGATTTTTGCTTCAGAAATGTCCAAATAAGTTTATATCGAAAAAAAAATTCAACCACCGTCATATTTTTGAAGAACTGCACTCACCTCTTCAGCTAACCACAATAGTTACTTTAATAAGTAGTTAGACCCAAAACTAATAAAGTTTAGTTAGAAGTACCTCCTGAATGAGGGCCAGCAAAAGATATTGGAATCCGAGATCCAAAACCAGATCAATGAAATCGTTATCAGCAAAAGAAAGGTCAGATGAACTGAAGAAAAAAATGTATAAGTAAACAACAAAAAAAAAACTCCAGATAAACACAACCTCATCAAATTCGAAATCACGTTTTGGAAACAAAATCCCTATCTTCTTCCTACTCACGCCCTGGCACAAAACGCCCCATGGGGCTGTGGTCGTGCCCCGCAGCCTTATTATTATTTTTTTTCAACGCCCTTGTACAGAGGATTGCCCCTGCAAAGGCAGAAATAAAAACAGCAAATGCTGAGACAATTGAAACCCAGGCCGGATCTGTGTGTGTTCATATCTTTCTATGGTGGAACTGCGTTGTTGCCATGTATTGTCAAAAATAAATTTATCGTTTTCACTTTGTTCTTATTAGGAGAATGTTACCTCTTGGATATCCTGATATTCGATCCAATCTATTTTCTGTTTTTTGTCCAACAAGATTACCGAGTTTCTTATTAAATAAGGAAAGAGTATTACAGTTTAATGGGAATATAGCAGTAATCAATCTGCAAGTAGTTGCTTTATTTGTTCCAATTTTTTTATTGTCTGTAAACATGATGTTGTTTCGGAAATAAAATTGATGGTAAGGGCGTAGACAAAAAGAATCTGTCGTTGCCATTAACATGACATAAGATTTAGTTTTTGGAATGAAGAAAAATCTGTTTATGGATCCGAATTTGTATTGCAATATTGATCAATTAGATCAAGGTCGGGAATCAGGCCTATTAGTCAGGTTTTGGATATACCAATATTTAGTTTTAAAGGATTTTTTAAAAATCTGAGTTTACTATCATGTGCGAAATGATGTTTCGGTTTGAGGTTTTTGAAGTCCCAAAATAAGTAGGCAACAAATTGAGGATTTATCACTTTTGAGATTCAATTTTTTCCTTTTAGGGTTATTAGAAAATAAAGCAGAACGTTGTCACGCTTAGTTATTTATCGCCAACCAAAGTTACAACTTGATTTCCAAATTATTCATTCTCTGAATTCTTACGAATTGTCTTAAATAATTTATATCTTTCACAATTCAAACGGGTTTGAAACTATCACGACACTATCACATCAATATTTAGAAAATGATGGATTTTTTTTCATCTCAAAAAAAGGTAGACCTGCAAAAGGTTTGCCAACTAAAAAAATGAAAATGAATGTTATGTATACATTCAAAGAGAAAGAGAGAGAAAAGGATAATCAATAGAGAAACCTCGTGTTTCAAACCGGGTTAAACTGGTTAATAACTTAATAAAAAAATATCTTGATAAATTTCATATAAATTCAATTTTTAAATTATAAATATATCAGTAAATAATGCATCATTAACACATTAGTACAGTAAGGAAAAGCTGAATGCTCAAATGTGTTATACATGCATGATTTCTTTGTTTTTTCAGCTATATTGTTTACAAAAAAGTCCAGCTGCCCCAATAATTATTCTTTTTGTTTCGTCTAGTAAGACCAATTTTGTAGGTTTGTAGTTGCACAAACGATCAGATTATTTCATTTGACTGAGTTTAAACAACATTTTCAAATATATTTCAGAGTTTTAATCATATATAAATGGAAATTATTTTTTTTCTCTCCCTTCAACATTTGACGAAGAAGGGGGAGTCGTCCTGTCTTTCCTATTATCAAATTAAACACTATCAGGCTTAGTTGTATATTAATAGCTATTTTCAAAGTCTGAACATCATGACAGAATTTAAATCTGCTGAAAATAATTTAAAACAAAATATCTATGGAAATATATTACTCTTATAGTTTTATTTTTGTACTCAAGTGTATTATAATAGAATAATTTGATAGGACATGAATTTTTGAAGTGATATCTATGATTTCATGTTAAAGCAAGTCTGGTCAGATGTCTATAAGAGTCTTTGGAGAGTTAATTATAAACACAAAAGTAGGACAAAATTGACCTTTCAGTAGAAATATGTCAACTTTTTTAAAACTTAATGAAAGGACAAATAGTTTCATGTAAAATAGTAGAACATGTATGAATAATATGTGTTTTAATATTCAGCATTGTGAGACAAACAGCAAAATAGAATTCTACTAAATACAATTAACTAGTTTTTCACCGTTTTTTTAACCTCAAAATTTAGGAGAAAAGGTTGTATAGATGGATACCTCTTCGATTGATTTTGATCAAATTTCAACGATAAAACACTACTTCTGGATTCCATAATGCTTTGTTTCCATTGAATATTCTATTAGGTTGTTTACGGACCAAAATAACTGGTCAAAAAAAAACCCCAAAAAATCAAGGAACACCCAAATATAAACTTTTACAATGGAAAATATTAAAACTTAATTAACAATATTTAAAAAATATCATCAGCTAAAATTCAAATACTCTTCAAAAACAATTTTACTGTAGAAAGCTTGATGTCAATGGTGGTATTCTAAGTTTTAAATCACACATTTTTATTATAAGCCAGAAAACAATTTTATCCACAAATTTTCCTGTTAACTAGTTAGTGATTTGTCAATAAAAACGTCAAAAAATCATAAAAACCAAAAATAAACATAATTTCCCCTTTGTTATGTCTATAGACACACCGACTGCAGCAATATCCAACATCACACGAAATAATTTTACGAAACAATTTAAATTTTACGATCAAGTTTTATTTTCTTATTTAATAATTCCCTTTCAATTTACGCCTTTGTTGCTCCTCGATTTATTTTACTACTACTAATTTATTTTTAAAAATAGCAAAGTATTTTTCTATAACAATACCTTATATGCTCATAGCCTTGGTTTTGTTTAAGCTATTTGATTCAAAACAATAGCAGACTGAGATATAGATATCGCATACAATGGATAATAACCCTTGTAGTTTGTAAGTTAAACAACCTATAAGTAGTGGCTTGCTTTAACACATTTTTGGATATAATACATGATAGGATTGACTAACACCGGTTGTTTATTCTTTTACAAGCGGTAATTCGTCAGACGATAATGATTCATAAAAATTCTGTTTTCACAGTAAACCTCTTTTTGTTGCCATTTTGCTGTGTCATTATTTAAGGTTGAATTGTTGGATAATAATTTTATGTTTCTGTTGTATTTTAAGTGTTGATAAATATTGTTCTTTTGTATTTTTCTGATCTTGTCAAAGCAAGCAATTTTTATTCATTTTTCAAAATACCTGACAGCCGTTTAACAGTTTGATTAGTTTACAAGTGATCGGACGCTGCTGATGGTTTGTGTGCTTTGTTTATATTGTGTTATTTAAGATAGAATTTTTAAAAATTGGTTAAGTTACTGTTTTATTGAGTGGTATAATGTGTAATTCTAAGCTATGATTATCCTTTTCAAATTTATTTTATTTGTTTGGCTTTAAAAATGCATCTTGTATAAATTATTTACTAGAGACTATGTCAGTAATAAATTTCTGTAGTCTGTATGTATTTATAAATTTTGTAAACATTAATTTAGATTTATGTCTAAATTAATTTTGATTTAGAATTCTAAATTAATTTTGTGGTGAATTCTGATTTTTTTATATACATACATAAATTACTACTGTTGCTTTAAATTCTTAATTAAATCCAAATTTATTTTTAGAGCATTTGAGACTATATCAAAGTCATTTTTAAATATTCTCCTGTTACCGGATCTGATTCCACTTTATCTTTTTAATTAATTCAAGAGAAGATTTGCAAAATTTCTGAATAGGCTAAAAGTCGAAGCGCTCTCATGCCCTGCATGAAAGGATACGTGTGTGTTCTTTGAATACATTCTTAATTACAGTGTTACATTGAATTTTAAAAGTGAATGATTATACAAAATATCAATATTCGGTTTTCTGATTTATTTATCTAATATCTGCCTTCTACCAGTGATGAGACATAATCTAATAGTTAATATCAATAACCTAATACTTAAAAATTAACAAATAAAATCATTATAATTTAATATTTACATAGCATTGTTTTTGATTTGATAAATATTAAAAATCTATGTTAAATTTTTGGATTTTGATTCAATAAATATTGTTTTTTATTTTACCAAACGAACAAGATTCTAACCATATGAAATAAATGAATCTATAAAATGAGCTTGACAGTTGTTCAATGACTTGATTCGTATATTGAAATGGATTGCTAATTTTCTCATTAAATATTATTATTGTTTTAAGCTATATGTTTAAAACATTTATAGAATTTTGATTCAATATTTATTGAATGAAATTATTAATTTAATAGTTTTAAGCTATTACTTTACAGTATTTGCCTTTATATATATATATATATATATATATATATATATATATAACTTTTAGAAAGTTACCTTTTTAGGATCAAAAAGGAAAATTCAAATAAATAATTCTAATTGCGAATCAATAAATATGTTTGCATATATATATAATGTATAAAAAATAATTAATTAATTCAATAAATGTAATAAATGTATTCAATGTTTTTGTTTCTCGAAATTTAGAAGAAGTTTTGAATTTCATTTTTAAATACCAAATAAAGACTGTCTTTAGAAAATGTAAACTCGATGGTTGGATAATTTAGTTGCAAAAGTTTTAATAATTTTACTTAAAATTTTAATGCATTTATTGATTTTAACAATTTAATTCCATACGTAGCTGATACATTATTCTAACTGTATATACTTGCAAAAGGCTAGCATTATTCAAACTGTGTAAATTTATAGAAGGTTCGCATTATTCTAACTGTACATACTTATAGAAGGTATAGAAATCAACAATTGGATTACAGTTTGAGATTATACCATTATGGCAAATGAAATTTATTGATTTGAAGCAATATCCTTCCATTGAATAACAATGTTTTAATTTTGTGAAAACATTTCCATATTTTTTCTGTTTTTATTTTAATGCCAAACGATAATTATTCATAAACATTCTTTTCATAAAAAAAAAGTTTCTTTCGCTTGCAAATATCTATTTTAATTTATCCATGATTTGATTTTAATCCATATTTGAGTTCATAAAGTCGCTGAAAAATATCTTAAAGATTCGAAACAAAATATGATCTTGTTTGAACGTTTTGCAATGAACTTTAAGCCGACGCCTACGAAGACGTAAAAAAAATCTTTGTTATGGCTAGCTGCCGATAAAAATGATTTCACCTTTGGGGATTTGTTTTTATTTCCTATAAAATAAAATAAAAAGGATCAACGCGATAGAAATGTCTCGAATTTTAAAATCTATGAGAAGTAAATCACAACTCTATAAAACACTGATCTTTAAATCAGAATTTCAGTAATCCATATCTTTCCTCGATTTCATAAAATCATAACTTTCACCCCAAAAAAATATACAATAAAGTTTAAACAACGCTGAAAAAAATCATTCCGAAGGGCGAGAAAGAACGATGGTAAGTCATCATCCAAGGACTAAAAAGGCGGGAAAAATCATTGCCAGACAAAAAGTCGCTCTCGAATTCAATAAAAACTCCCATGATTCCAAGTTTTGTAGATCCCACCGCACACCATAACGGTAGCAGAAAAAGTTCTCTAAAATAAATAAATGAAGAACGCTTTGATAAAAAATAAGAACAAGAAAATAACTAAAGCTTCTCAAAGGAAAAATCGTAAAATTCTCTATAGAGAAGCATGAAAAGATACATTTTCAGATAAATCCATCGGTTTTAATACTTTTGCTGTGGCGTGAGCATAGTTCAGTTCGTAAAGGTTTTATTGGAGCTTACTAGCAAGGCCGTAAAACGCCCCCTTGCGAATGAAAGAAACGAGTTGAGTTGCTCGGCAGCCGATCGCCGATTTGGAAATATAGATTGCTAGTTGTTCGTCATCTCATGTTCCAAGTCAGTGGAATAACCAGTCATGTTTGGTCATATATGATCCAGGATTTGAGACAGATAAGATGCAAGTTTTAGGAAAGGATTTGATGCCTAAAAGAATTTTTATTATAAAAATGGTGGCATATTATATGAGTGAATATGACTAGAGGTGGTATACAGTAAAAATTTAAAACAATAATAAAAAAGTATTAGATAAGAAATAGGATAAAAAATCAGTATATTTTAAAAAATATATAAAATTATATGATATTTTTATCAGAGAAGTCAAAACAGCATTGAAGTAAAGCTATCAATGAGTGATCTATATGAGTGATCTAGCTAAGTGATCTATAGCTTTTCATTTATATCAAAATCCCTTGTTTAGAACAAGTTTATAAAGATATTATAGTTTTAATGGATTTATTGATAGATAGGTGTTATTCTTTTAAGAGGACAGTGAACTTTCAAATAAGCAAAAATGGATTAAAACGAGCAATTTTATTTTTTACCATTTCATCACTAAATTATGTTTATAATTCAACTAAAATAGTGTTATAAAATGTATTTCTCTATGGATATATTTTAAGAGTTAAGAAGGAAAGATAGTGCATATTAATGACTTTTCTCGAAATAATATAGTAATTAGATTTAAATACTTTCAAATATTACTGGTGGTTTAATTTTTGAAGAAATTAACTAAAATTGATAATAAAAATTTCGGCCAGTGCATCAAAACAAAATACGCTATGTATTTCATTTTTCCGAGTTTTTTAGTTCGTTAAAAGTCAATTTTAGTTCAGAAAAACATGAAATTCCTATGAAAAATTTAGTAAGCGTACTTAAAAAATATTTTTTAAAAATTAGCCTTTTGGGGGAATTACAAAATTATAAGTAATTTTGTCTCAAATAATTAAATATTGCATCGTGTAATAAGAAAAAATTGATAGAAAAATTAAAAATTAAGTCTCCTATAATATTTTGGAATTTTTAAAAATCATTCATCTTTAAATTTTTAATAATATACTTTTTTATTTCAAAATGTTTTTAAGAAATATAATGTCTTTATATTTTAATACATATGTATAAAAAATTTCATAACTCTCATTAATAATTCCCAAAAATGTCTAATACAGTCCACTCTTCCCTTGATTAAATAATATAAAAAATAATTAACATCTTAATTCTAAAAGTTCTAAAATTTAAATAATATAAAGAATATTATTCAAAACTAATTATATAGTCAAATCATTTGAAATGTTTTATAAGATTTTCTTTGTAATTCCCTTCCTTTTCTACTCTATCTGCAACAACTCCGTAAATGAGAAAAAAATATGATTTTATAATTTTGATAAAAAAGATTTTCTATTTTTTAGAAAGATTAAATTATAAATTCGTGATATTCTATCCATTTTAGCAGCACCAAAATAAATTTAAAAAGTTCTTTGGAACATAAATAAAAAATTTAAAATAAAAAAGTTCTTTAAAAAAATAAAAAGTTCTTTTAAAAAATAAAAAAGTTCTCTAAAAAAATAAAAAAGTTCTTTTAAAAAATAAAAAAGTTCTTTAAAAAAATATAAAAAGTTCTTTTGAATATAAAACTTTAAAAAGAAAAACTTTCCTGTCAAATTCTACCTTTTTTTCTCTTTCCCTTCTTTATCAAACAGAAATATAAAAAAGGATATTTCAAGACGATTAAAAAAGCTTTCTTCATTTTGTATAAATGATTAAAAAGGTATTAAATATCCTTTAAATATAGTTATTTAAAATAAAATAATTTATTAATGAGAATAAAATTTTCCTTTCTTTAGTTATATGAGAATTGGCTTTGTAAAACGTTATCAGAAGATGGACCTGGATTTTTTTACCTCTTTTCAAAATCATTGATTAAGATGTAAGTAAGTACTTGAGCTGATATTAAAGATTAATAGTAAAAAAAAGATGCATTAATGTCAGATATCTTATATACATATTTTTAAAATCATAAGAGGTGAAAAATAGTAACATACAATGTACATTATTTGTTTTTCAATAAAAAAAAAAGCTTTGCTACGATTTTTCAAAGCCAATGAATGGATTTGAATCTACTGAAATTATAAATAAAATAAAGAGAAAGAAATATTTTTGTTCTTTCGAATATTTTTTGTTTCGATGTACTCAAAAATTGCCTGGAAGTAACATTGTAATTGAAAAGAAGAAGAAAAAAGAATTATATATTTTAACAAATTTATTCAAACTTTAAAGAAGAATTTATATTTTGAAAATGAAATAATAGAATTTTGAATCTATGATTCGGCAAAAGTTAAACAAAATGAAACATTTTAATTAAAGCATAATTAAACATAAATAATTTATTTTTTTTCTTGGGAAACCTCAGTTATGAATTCATCAAAATCAATAAATGGAATTGAAAGCAACAAGATTAAAAACAAACAATGAATAAAAATTAAAAACAAACAATGAATAAAAAATTAAAAACAAACAATGAATAAAAATTAAAAATAAACATTTAATGCGCAGAATAATTTATTCTATCAACTCATTATTATTCATTGTAATTAATTTCGTCTCACCAAAAAGAAAATATTTTTGAAGTTCAACAAACCTTATCAGAGCTCTAACGTTATGGCAGGTGGAACTGGAAAATATGGAAATTCTCTGATTTGCTTTAGAAGGAAATCTTGGTTGTGGATTTTTGAAAGCGTTGTTCCACTTTTTATAAGTAATTTTGTTTATCATAAAATTAAAACTATGAGACATGAAAGCAAGATTTCATATCCAGAATCATGAATTCGAAGGATTGTTCAGTTTACTTTTACTAAAATAATTTTTACATAAAATTATAGAATTTATGCAGAAAAAAAAATCTTTGTTTCTGATTTCTGAGGGTGAATAGGGTTTTAAAAAATTAAACTGCAACCATAATAATTCTTAAAATACCGAAATGAAAAAATTGTATTTAGAATTATTGAATACTTTCTATGAATTTTGCTAGGAATTTATCATTTTGTTTCTAATGTAATTTAACAATCGAAATTTGCAAAATTTAAAAGAGGAAATAAAACAATATTTTATAAATTCTCTCGACTACGAATATGCCAAGACGGACAAATAAAGTTAAAATTACTAGACATGAAATCAAAATTTGATATCTAGAATCATAAATTCGAATAATATTTCTGTTTTCAAATAAAAATCTCCACATAAAACGATACAATTTATGCAGAAAAACACCAAAAAAAGAAACCTTTGCTTCTTAGTTTAAAGAGTGAATTGGATTCTGAATAAATAAAGTAGCAACCATAATATTTCTAAAAGAAAAATTTAAAAAATGAATGAAAATAAAAATAAGCGTAATTAGAATTATGAAATAATCCATGTATATTTTTGGGGGGAATTCAACATTTCGCGTCTGACGTAATCTAATATTTGAAATTTGCAAAATTTAAAAGAGGAAATATTATAAATTTCCATATAAACTATCAACTATGAATTTGCTAAAACGGACAAACGAAATTTAAAAAACAATAAAATTGGGAACAAACAAACGAGGTGAACTTTGTATCCAAAATCATTCATTTGGATTTCTTCCCTTTTTTTTCCACAAAGACACAATTTATGCAAAAAAAAACCCCTGAATTTTCTTTATTTTTGATTTAAGAGTCCAGGGTTAAACCGGCCCCTAAATTAATTTAATAGCAACCAACAATTATTCTGAAAAAAAAAGGAGGCAAGAAAAAAATTAAATAAATAAAACGATGAAGAAATAGATACTGAAGGGGAAAAAAATAAATAAATAACGGTGTTCTTGAACCAATCCATGCGGAATTTTGGGGAAACTTCGAAGAAATTTATCGTTTGGTCACTGGCGTATTTAAACGATTGTCGTAAGTCATAAAAATGCTTCACTTTGCTCATTTGTGAAAAGCTAGTTTCAGCTTACATATGATGCATGATAAAGAATGCAGAATCCAATAGCAGATGAAGTTTTTTTTTCTTTTTCTTTTTTCTTTCTAGTTTTCTCTCTTTAGTGGAAGTTCCAGCAATATCTGCATCGTAAATTAAACTGGCCAAGCTGGAATTATTTATCGTAAAAGTTACGACCGAATGTAGCTCGGAAGTTAAGCAAATCGTTGGACTCAAACACAAAATTTTTTTGATTCTTTATTTTTCTTTGCCTTGTTACGATTGGAGAGATTATACTCGGAAGATATAGACGCTAAATGTTTGTCTGATTTTATGTGTTTGTTTTCTGGTTTAAGGATAGGGGTAATGTCTTGACCGCTGATCCGTGGTAACAAATAGTTCTCTATGTTATTTTTCGGTTCTTGAAGTTTGGCAACAGAATTCAATTTGTTTACTTCTGTTAAGAAACAAGTTAGTTGCATTTTTAAATTCGAATATCCTATTAAATTTACAGTTGGTTGGTTTCAAAACTTCTTACTACAAAATAAATATCAATTTCTTTGTCTTAATAACTTAAAAAAACATAATAATGATTGTAAATTTTTCTGACTTTTTTATGGAAATTAACTGAATCACATTTTTTTTTTTTGCTTATATTTTTATTCTGTTATATTATTTTGTATATATTATATACAACTATTTTTTTTTAAATTGAAATCTGCTATCGCTAATTTCAAGTTATTTTATGCGAATATTTTTTGATCATGCGGTTATATTAATGCGCATGAATCAATTTTTAAAAAAATGATGCTTTTTTTTTCCTTTTGAGAGTGGAGAGAGCTCGAAAACTTTTTTTCAGCCAAGGAAAACTAGAAAAGGTAGAATTGGTTTTAAATTTATCTAAACCGTTTATTAAAATAAATTAATCTAAACTGTCTAAACCAATTTTGAAATTTATACTTAAAGTGCATGCATCCACTTATGAAAATGATACTTTTTTTTCTTTCGAGACTGAAGACAACCACCAATTCAAGACCACTCGCCAGGACTCCTACTATTGCCAGTGACTCTGTTGATGACTACTCCAGCTTGAGATTTCCGGCCTTTTATAGTTCCCGGTAGGCGGGATTAGAAGCTTCTAGACCAATCAGAGCGTATCTGGACGTATTTTGGTTCTTCTTCTCGATGTTTCGGGTATTATCCATTTCGTTGCCGAAATCGCCAGATTCGTCGCCAAATGGTTGCCAAGCTCTAGAATCACTGACGCGATATCCGATACCATACAATGCAGATTACTGTAAATCATTCTTTCTTATAAAGACACTATTGGAGCTGGAAGCAAAAGTACAGGTTTGTAACAGAATTTTTCAGACAGAGAAACCCGAAGGATGAAAATTCGTCAAAATAAGGAGTTTGTATTTTCAATTATTTCCTCATTACTTCCTCTTTACTTCAAATAAGAAAAAAGCAAACCTTGAGCCAAAATATATTGCAACATTTAAAAACTACATTTTTTTTTTTTTTTTTTTTTTACTTTACATAGTATCGAGAAAGTTTTTGAAGTACTGACGAATTTCCACGTTTGTAATCTCCATGAGTATGAAAAACCCATTTTTGGAAAATATCCGCCGGTTTCTGTCATAGATGACTAAAACAACTTGAGCTGGACGGTAAAAATTTGGTATACTGTCTTTACATCAAATTTGAAGATTTCTGTTAAGTTTTGAGTAAAATTAAATCAGAGGAGGTTCAATTATCCATCGGTTCCAAATATAAGTTCAGCCGACAATTACAAAATAAAGAAAGTTAAAAAGATAAAATTCCGTAAAAAAATTTAGCATCTTTAGCTTAGACACCTGTCACATTTTGTGCCAAATCTAACTATCTTTCGCAATCCAACGGGCTCGAACTTACAATCGTGACATGAGTTCAACACCCTACCAACCAGGCTATACCGGTCTCAGAAATATATATATGTGTATAGAATTTACTAGCATATAAGAAATCTTATTGAGATGAGACCGTCTACAAAGATTTCTCAACTCTGAAAAATGATTTGAAATAATAATATGCAGAAAGATAAAAATGCATGAAAATATACATGAATTCTGTGTTCACCTAGAATTCTCTCCACCCTTAGTCTTTATGAGTTGGACACACTGTGCTGTGGCTTATCCCTATGATCGACAGTAACATCAAACCAGGTCCATGAGCCCGAACGCCTTCACACAATGTAACACTGCCTCAGGACTCGAGAACAGCTGGCCTTTATCCAAACTGATGCAGGCCAAAATGTAGCAGGAGCAGCTTGAGTCGCATTGCATTTTGGGAGATAAACTTTGTGGTTCGTCACATGACCTTGTACACGAGTGTGTCTACATCGAAATTTAGCGAGAGTAGTCTGTTCTCGCCTGTTGCCAACCCCAATTAAAAAAGCACCAGGGCGGCTTTCTGCATATCATTCATGCACGGAGGCCATCCTTCAAGAAGAACTGATATCTTGCCGGATCCAGATGGTGGTTTCTGAAAAAGTAAGGCAGCCACCATGAGCAGTATCCTTATGGCTGCCCTCTCGGGCCAGACCATCTGCAATTTCATTTCCATGCACATTAACATGCGACAGATCCATTGAAAGGTCGCATTGGCCAATCAAGCCATCAGCAATTTCATTTCCGTGCTCATTAACATGCTACAGAACTCACTGAAAGGTGACATTGGCAAATCAAGCCATTCAAAAGCTGGACGATGCACCTAGTCGTGCGGTCACCATGCGTCCACTAATCAGATAAATGCTGAATGGAACTTCGGCAGTCACTCAGAATCCAAATGTCAGTGCAAACACTCTCAGTTATGCAAAATTTCAAAACCTTCTGAACAATTATAAATTCTGCTCGGAACACTAAACAGTTGTCGGAGTTTCTTCCGAAACATGTAAATATTATAATTGAAAAACGCAGTGGCTTAAATATAAAATTGGTATGGAACTTTGGGAATACAAGTGCAGTATTCTGTCAAATTTTTGTTTTAACAGATTTAAAAAAAAAAACGTGTCTAAAAAAAATTGAGTGTTGAATATTAATCCAATAACAGGGTTTAATCGCGAAATATCTCTCAAAGAAATTTCATGATTAATTCGATATAAATACATAATGCAAGTCAAAAGTTAATATTTCATAATTATCATAAGCCCTGTAATACACTCTTCGTCATAAGATTATTAGAGAGTATGAGATAAAATTTGGGAAGAATATTCCCATTGATTTGATATTTAGAATGGGTCAAAAAATGATTTTCCTACAATATTTTTAAAAATTCTCGAGGAGAAACATTAAAATTTGAATAAATTTTTAATCAAAATTATTTATATAACCTTATTAGGTGAGCATCTACTATCCGAGAAGTAACGCTGTACTGTAACCATAACTGTCTTGGAAGAGAGCGTATAGCATGATGTAGTCCCCGGATATTATTTTAATGTATATATGCCAAATGTTATTGTCCTAAATAGTTTGGTCCTTGTGTAAATCATGTCCTTAAATGTCATTAAATGTATTTTTTAACAAAATTGGCATGATTTATTGATTTTAATAGTTAAAATTTTGGCGCCTTTTCGGTCACAGAACTAGATTTTTGTACAGCTTTATGGAGCATTTAAAAAGCGTTTTGTCTCCTAGATGTACCAATCCTCAATTTGTAAGTAGTATCAAGACAGTAAACTTTTATCATATTAAAATATTTAATGATTTCAGATGCCATGATTCATTCAAAGTGCCGTTAACTGTTCGCCATATGTTGCCATTTCTGCCGAAAAAAGCCATAAAAACCAAAAAATAATTCACTTATGGTTAAAACCAAGAACTAGTACCAAGATTTTTCTTCCTAACACTAAGTACCTTTAACAGAATTCATTAAGCCGAAATTGCGCAGAATAAATTAAATCTTCGAAAAATTAACACTCAAACTCAAATATAATTAATTTTTTTCTCAGAGATAATACACTCCAAGGAGTTCTAGTAAAGTCTCGAATCGTTCTAACTATTTTTTCTTCACTTTACTTCCAACGCTGAATGAGGCAGATAAAGGTCATAAAAACGGTCCTCTAATTAAAACGAATCCTCCACATTCATCTATGTAATCGAAAGACTCGATCCAACATGTCTTCTGAATTAATAAACATCCCAGCGGTCCCTAGGGGCATCTTATAGATAATGATGTCTCTCTTCACTTCAATTCGAGGTTCGGCGTGTGGAGGAAAAAAAATTATTTCTTTAATAAAGCTTCCATATGTTTTAGATAGATTCGGAGTGGGTAAATGATAGGGGTAGAAGAAAGCAAAAAAAAAATTCCATATCCCCTTTCAGCCGCAAGCGATTCACTTAACGATTTATAATTTCTTACTTTCGGACAAAAGGCGTTTCATCCTTTTTTAAAAAATGTCAGGAGACGCGTAGGGTTAAAAATCGTTTGCTTGTTTTTATTCTTTTCCGCGCTAGCTGTGGAGCCACCGGCAATTTTTCGTTTGGAGATTTCGATGCAAACTCCTGGCAGGTGCTTTAGGCGCAAGTAATTGATAATGTGCAATTAATGAAAATAAAAAATAAATGAAAAATAAAACGAGGAAAAAAAAAAGAGAAGAAGATGAATTCTCTCATTCGAGATTTTTGTCGTAAGTGTAAACTTATATATTTTTAATTTTTTGATGTTTCTCTTTATCCCTGTTATTATTATATTTTTTTTCGGAAACTGATTTTAATTTAGAATTCTTTGTGTTGCGAGAATAGAAAATATTCTTTCATTTAGCTTTCTTTTTGTTGCGGATGAAGTTGCATTTGTCTTCTTAAAAGAGTGATGAAATGCGAGAAACTCGTAAAGGTGAACTAATGTTTTTAGAAAAAAAAACTCATTTTTTAAAGTAAAGAATAGCTTATGTCATATATAATAAAAAATGACAAAAAGGTAACTAAAATCAAAAATTGAATGCATCTGCCAGCGGATATCAAAGTAATTTTAAAAGTATTATCTATAACAGATGTAATAGAAAACATGATTATTCTGAAATTTTTACATTTGAATTGCAGTTATAGAGAACCATTTTGGCAAAATTTATTTCAAATTTCTAATTACTAAAAACCACTCGTGACAAGGGATTCTGAATGACCTCAGGTGTTAAAAGGTATTTAAAAAAAATAATTTGTTGGTAAGAAAAACTTTAGAAAAATTAATCCTTGCTTGAGAATTCTTTTTTCAAAAGTTTTTTTTTTAATCTTATCAATAGCCTCTTTATTCAGTTCACAGTTTTTCTTTCTTTGCATTTATAAGAAAGAAAAAAAACTTAATTTGTAAGCTCTTTTCATATTAAAATGAGTCTTCTTAATCTGTGCTGTTTTTGTATTCTTTATTATTTCTATAACTTATTAAACCGGCAGAAATGATTTCCACAAAATCGTCTCGAATGTACTCTTAAAAAGAAGTAACACAAGAGAACGTTTTGCATAACATGTAATTTAAAGATTACCCTTTGGAGGTAATTTAGCACTTTTACTGAGTCTATCATGCCCTTGGCGAACCGTACGTTTGGCGCAGAATAGCCATATTTGGCTCTTGTGCCAAAAAACTCAACTATCCCATCCCATGCCCTTGGCGAGTTATTTGGCAATTTATACCTGTACTGAGGTTAATAGTATCCGAAAATCGCATTTGTGTTTTAGATGCAAATTTACCACCCAATCAAAACAAAAACTTGACTCGAAACTACACTTATAGTCACGAAATCACATGCCAATTTTAATATATTTAAGTTTTTTCATCATTGAATTATCTCTTTTACATTTTTATAAAACTACTAAGAGAGAGACAATGAATTCCTTGAAGGATTCGGTACATAATTTGTTAAGTATCCAGAATATAAATGTCGATTCTGCATATCAAATTTTATCGATATAGTTCTCTTGGTTAATCTGTGATTTTGGGTCCCCTGCTTGGGGCATTTTCAAAAAGTCGCTAACTGGCGCGTTTTTACTTAGTGTTAATTATATAGTGTTAGTTACATTCAACTCCGCGAGACAACACACAAAAACGCTCCAGTTGGCGACTTTTTGAAAATGCGCTAAGCATGGGAGCAAAAGCACATTTTCACCGTTCTCTTGGTTTTGTAATCATCATTTTAAATTATAATCGAATAATCATCTGCACAGTCTTCCTCCAAGTGTATTTTGCTAAAATTTCATAGAAATCTACAAATTTTCAATTAAAATTGTATACCAATTTTAAGCCTTTCACATCAAAGCGCTTTAGAGTTATCGGTAAAATCCTATTTTAGCCCACCTCTGGCGACTTTTTCAAAATCTCGCCAAATTGAAAGTATTTGAATTAAAAGGTAAAGAAAAAAGAATTCTTACCTTTCGCCAAAAAATTCTTATTATTCGCCAAAGGTGGGCTAAAATAAGATCGACCCGAGTTATCTTTGTCACAAACGGATATTTTCTAAAAATGTGTTTTACTTTGCTGTTTTAATTTTAAAAGTGCATTTCTTTCAGCACGATATTTTAACACTCAATAAAAATATCAGCTCCAGCATGCTGCCAAATGTTGTAAACAATTTACCAAAGTAATTTAAATATTAATACTACAATTAAATATTAATGTTATTAAACGTACAGTTAATACAGGTTACGAGCAAGTATGGAATCAGTCATCACGAACTAAAAGTTTTATGTTAATCTACAAAAAAAATACTATTCCATAAGCAGTAAATATAAATGTTTTCGAAACGTAATTATCAAATGACAGTCATTTGTAGCATGCACTTTTAAACTCATAGTAAAGAAGAATGCCATCATGCTTGACCTTGGTGACAGTTCCCGAAATGGCGATTAATTTTGTGGGAAAAAAAAACATATGCAGAAATCATGGCAGCATCTCTATTAATACTCGAGATTCGTAGCTTTTTCTCTTATTATTCGGTGCCTGTGGGGGAACTATAAAAGTTAACGCACACACGAGAAGTAATATTTCATCGAAATCTTTCTTTGGAATGTTGACTACTCTTAAATAATACTCTCACAATTTCTACTTTTATAGTTGCTTATTAATGCTTTTCTGCTTGCATGTTGCTGATTTCTGCAAATGTTGATTTTATGTGCACTTTGACTGTGTTTTCTTATGTTTCTGTGTGTGTTATTGCCCATGTTTTCTTTCGGAATAAAGCATCATTATCCATTTTTTAGCTTGTTGTACTTTTCATTGTATGCACATGATATTTTATGAGTTATTAGAGATTGTGAAAATTGTCGCTATGATATGGATTATTCAGAGGAAAGATGGAAATGCCATATTCAAACTGTTAGATTTCCGGATAAATTAATCCGAAATTAGCAAAGCTATGCAGTGGAATTTATTGTCGAGGAAGAATGATAAAAGCAGTTTTCATAAAAGTTCATATTTATTTAAGTAAAAGTCAACAGGCTCATTCTTAGAGCAAAAAGAAAAGAAATAATACGTTAAATCTCAAAATAAAGATCAAAATAATTTAATATTACCACATACTGTGAATAAACTTTAACAGATTCGAATTCGACCATTCAATCTAAAAACGCAGCGATTCATCTTAAAAATTCCTAAAAGGCAAGCCAACCACATGGCCTTATATCATCCGAGCCTCCTTCTAACATCAAAAACCCACAGATTTTAATTCCACACGTATTTATACTAGTTAAGTATGCGTAATTTGCATAATAAGTGCCGCCAACAACAAATCACTAAAATTTGAAAGGTCGGATTCGAATCTTTCAGTTTTGTTTACATGAGATCATGGATTGGAAGTGGAAAAACCCAAAGACTGACTCAAAAGTTCAGATCATTGTCTAACACAAACATAGCAAATCTGAAATGTATTCTGTGAAGAATATATAAATATATTCTGTATTCAATGAATTGAAGAAGAAAAAACCGAAATATAGTTTCAGAATCTAAAATTAAATCAAAATAAATTGAAAAGAAATATTGATTCCCAGTGGAACTTTGAAAAATATGTCTAGACATTCATTGTAGTCATTCTAAAAGGTGTTGAATTTGGATATATCCACCATGATGTGTAATATTCTAACCATATTATAGCATATAACTGACATACTATAAACTAAACGAAACTCAGTGGCATGACAGTCCATGTGAGCCAAGGCACTCAGTGCTTTCTTGACCGAGGACTTGAAAGTGGACTCAGTGCTTTCTTGAAGTGGAAGACATATGTTCCTTTTAAGAGGTCACCTTAACGCAGAACCCCCTGTGTTTGGCCCTCACTTTACCGATCAACTGCGGGAATGAGTCGACTTTGCCTACCTCGAGAATCGAACTTCAGATCTATGCTTTAGGGGAGCGAATCGCTACCTCTACAACATCGGGCTTCAATTGTCATAATATAATATATTGCAAAATATAATACATGTATAACTTCTTTGTATTTTGTCATTTTATATTTTGACCGCAACATAGTGTCTTAATAATACGAATATAATTCATTCTTGATATTTTGGCTTTAAAATACAGGCATTCTTGCAAATGCTTTGACATTTTATGCAATATCTGTTTTTTATGAATCGGCAATAGCTTATAAATTATTGAAATTCAAGAAAATTATTCAAATTAAAGCCGTTTTTAATATTTTTTTTTCAGAAATCATAGTTTCTCATATATGATCAAGAAGTTTAAGAATTATGGGTACTTTTCAGTTAGCCGGCCACAGCTAGAAATCGCCAAATAATATAGAATTTCACCAAATTTCTTACAACCTTCTTCAATGCTTGGCTCGCTTTTGGTTTACATTGGAGACATTTGCACCCGGATAACAGAAAATTACCGAATTATATAAAGAATTTATTAAATGAAATGCTTCTCAATGCGTTTTTGTTTTAAATATTCATTGTAATGATCTGCTTTTGCACAGAAGACAAGTAAACTGTTAAGTTTCAATACTGCCGGAAGACCGAACACTGTACAAGCAGTCTTATTACCTTCCATTATAGTGATTAGGTACTATTTATGAATATGCAACTTCTTAAATATGAATAATGTGCATGCTTTCTGAACTTTCTAAAACACCATTGATGATTTAAAATCTTTTTTCTTTATATATGCCTTCCCTAGGGTGGACGACCAGGAAGTAACTTAATTTCCACTGGCCATCTGTGCTTCGTTTCCGGGCAGAGGGTGCCTCAATCTTCTGTCTTGGGAGTCACACTTTTAGCTGGAATTCTCTTTAATCCTTCATTATCTTGGTTCCCAAGTCCCCATGGCACTCGCAGGCAGCGAAAGAAAGATATTTTATTTCATAAGTGATTGATATATGAGGTTCTTAGTTTATGAAGAGCGTTAAGTTCCTGTATGGATCTCGTGAGGATTGAATTAAGTGCACTTGATGGATGTCTTTGAGGCACCACCAGGGGGCGCTTTGAGATGTTTTAATTGGATCGCTGGATCTTTTTGGTGGCGTACTTTAAGCGCAGTTTCTCATCAAGGAAATTGGTTCAGAGTAATGACATGTGTTATTAAGGGAATGTGAAATGTCTTTTTTCTTAAAGGTTGACATATGTATTTAAAATTCAAGTTTAACAATTTCAAAAACTTTGTGAATTTATGCGCCCAAGTGGGGTATATATTCTAAACTAATTACGCTTCATTATTATTCAAAAATGGAATTATTTATGAGCTTTCGTTCTTAATTCGAGAATAATTTTGAAGAAAAATATTCTTGTGATATCTTAGGGTAATTATATTAATGTCTCTAAATATATTCATATAATTTGAATTCTTAATATATATATATATATATATATATATATATATATATAATCATGAATAATTCATTAATGGAGTGAAGTTTGTTACAGTTTTTTTATTATGAATTTAGAAACGCATATTACGTATGAAATGGTGTTAAAATAGAACACAAAGAAAAGAAAAGATTACTAAATGTGTGGAATGTATCGGGTCATTCAAGAATCCACCAAAATGTGTGAATTTATGTTCACAAGTGTCGTATATATTCTAATTACGCTACATTATTAATCAAAAATGAAATTATTTATGAATTTCCTACATTAATGCTTAATTAATTAAGGAATTTATCCTATTAATGAATTTTGAACATAAATTACATTCTTCAAATTAATAGAATTATTTTCCTTAACAAAACTATTGCAGCTCAAAATATTATTTCTTCTTCTATTTACTTAACGAGTATTTGAGTAAAGACATATACAAGAACCTTGGAGAGGCTTATCAACAAACAAAGTAGCTATGTTTGTCGATCAAAGTAAAGAAGGATATTCTTTAAAATAATTCACTTGCTGCTTTCTCTTGAGAAGTTGAGAATTTTTATCCTGTACACGAAACATAGTGTCTATTTCCAACTCCTTATATGGTGACTATATAAGTAAAGTAGCACGCAACATCCTTCAATAAATTTTTACCAATCTATATAAATGAAAATGAATGTTTGTCTGTATGTCTCTTATTCCCTCCTAAATCGTTCATTTGATTGCGATGATACTTGGTCAGCTTATAGTTCATACCTACAGGATGGTTATAGACATAGTAAAATTATCAAAAATTTAAAAAATGATAAATTAGAATCTCAATTGAATCTATTTACCAAGGATTAATCTTCAAATAACTAGCTGAAGAGACTATAGATGCTGTATAAATGCTAAATCCAAGATAAAGGCTAATATTTTGTAGCTATAATACGTAAATATCATGCAAATCATTCTCAGAGGTAACAAATTTATTATATATTATGCTAGAAAGTTTTGGAGAGACCAGCCCTGGAGGTTTTAAATTTTAATGAAATTTTAGCGTTTTTCGCAGAAACATCCAAAAGTATTTTAGTACAAATAATTTTGTATACCATCTTAATTTTCAAAAATTAATTTTTTCTATTTCTTCTTTTCAACTATATTAAAAAATTCATGATATAAAATATTTTCTATGTTTAATCAATTTTAAGAGAAAATGTTTTAATCACATTTTGTAACATTAATTTTGAGAATTCTGAACTAATATTAAACGAATCACGAGATACAAGAAATAGTTTCTTTCATTGCCATTCTGAAAGAACAGCAAGTTTTACATTTCTGAAAGAATACACAAATCTAATACATAAAAATGAATATTTGTTTGTTAGCGTTTTATATACCGTCGCACCGTTCATCCTATTTGGATAAAACATTGCCAAATTATTGATTGATAGCACTTAATATCATTTTTTTTTTCAGTGGCAGTAACTCACTGGTTAATAATAAAATATTATCTGATTACAGTGATTAGTTAATTAAGAAATTTAATCCTATTAATGAATTCCACTACAAAGTTACATTCTTCAAAATAATATGATTGTTATCCTGAACAAAATTAAGAAATTATTCCTGTCCGAAATATAATATTTTCTTCTTCCTACCCATCGAGTATTTAAGCAAGGAGACATTCAAGAATCCTTCGGGAGCCTTATCCAACCAACAAAGTAACATTTATCCAAACACGTCGCATGATTGCAATCGAAGTATTTCATCCCTTTCCAATTTCCACCCTCTCTAATAGGATGAAATGATTCCTACTTGCCAAAAGAAAACAAATTCCGACCACCCCTAGTGTCGTCTGCTGGGGATTAGGAACCAAATGAGCTACAGGCCCCTAAGTCCTCCCCCAACGACGGTGACACACACGACGGACAGCCAGTGTATTTAATTGACCAAGACTGAGTATTGGGGTAAGGGCAGTTCTGGGGAAGTGGGGTCGAAGTTTGCCGTTGGAGCTAATATTTGATTCCTCGAAGGTTGACAGACCAGGGTGTGTTTAAGGACGCAGATGACCATCTGTTTGTTCGTCTATCTCTTCGAGCCTGCTTGGTTTCTATTATTCAAGGGAAAGCCGTGGGACGCAGGTTTTCTCATATATAAGTTCTCGAGGTTATTTATATTAGATGGAGTTTCGGGCAGGGCGGTTGCAGTTAATAAAACGAATGAATTGGCTAGGTGGTGCAAAAGCGTGGGAAGCTGCAATATGGACAGCGGTGGTTTTTGGCGATGGTCAGGGAAGTTTTTCTTGTATTTATTGGAGAGGCATATAAGGACACATGTTAAAGTATCCAGATTCGAAATGGGAGGATTCAATTTGAATTTGGATTCTTTTATGAGTTATTTCCAAAAAAATGCATTCATAACAGTAACAAAAGCTATAAGAAGCAGGCAAAAGAGCTTCAAAAGGTAGAATTAATAATTTCAAATGCAGAATATTGCCGTTATTGTATTTTGGATGTAAATTGAAAGTATTCAGATTCGAAATAGAATGATTCACTAGAAGTTGGGCTTATGTGTAATCTCCAATAAATGTACTCATGCCCATAACAAAAGCTATAAAGCTCAGACAAGAAAGATTCAAGAAGTGGGATTGATAGTTTCAAACGAAGACTATTGTTGTTATTGTATTTTGGATGTAAATTAAAAATATTCAGATTCGAAATAGAATGATTCACTTGAAGTTGGGCTTATGTGTTATCTCCAATTCATGTACTCATGACTATAATAAAAGCTATAAAAACAAACAACGAAAGCTTCAAAAAGTAGAATTAATATTTTCAAATGCAAAATATTGTTGTTATCATATTTTGAACATAAATGAAGAGCATTCAGTTATTAACAATAAAAGTTTTCATGACTATATCAAAAGCTATCATAAAAAATAGACATGAAAGATTCAAATAATAGAGTCGATAGTTTCAAATGTAGAATATTGTTATTATTATATATCGGACATGAATTAAAAGTATCCAAAATTGAAATGCGGCGACTCATTTGAAGTTGGACTGAATGCCACATTTTTCTTCCTGTGTTATCACCAATAAATGCACTCATGGCTATAACAAAAGTTATGAAAAGGATATGAGAACTTCAAAAAGTAGAATTAAAAGTTTTAAATTTAGAATATTGTTGTTATTGTATTTTAGACATAAATTAAAAATATCCATATTCGAAACGGAATGACTCATTTGGAATTGAACTGAATACTACATTTTGTTTCTATGTGCTATCTCCAACTAAAGTACTCATGACTATAACAAACCATATATTTGCATATACCTTGTCGTTGGTGCTGTACGATTTGAAGTGGTTTTAGCGCCAGTAAACTCCATCAAACTCAAAACTTCAAAAAGTAGAACAGATAGTTTTAAATGATGATTTTTGCTTGTTATTTTCAGCGTTATTTTTCAAATAAAATAATAAATTTTTAGCAATTCCAAAGAAAAATTAAAAGTACTAAATACAGATATTGTGAATATTTTCCAATTAAAAAAATTAGGTTTCTTGAAATCGTGTAAAAATTCGACTTCAAGTTATTGCTGAATCCCAGTATTTTAAATTTTCGTGATAGGAAAATAATCATTTTTAAATAAATTTAATTTTATTATAAAAATAACTATTTAACCATAAATATTTTATTCCCCAATATGAGCCAATTTTTAACTTCCCGAATTAAAAACACTCTTATGCTCTTAACTGTAACATAAACAATTAAAAACATTATGAGGAAAACGAAAGTGCACAGCACATAGCAGGTCCAACTTGTTAGAAACAATATGCTAATGTCAAGATTTCGAGATCAGACTAGCATTCAAAAAGAAATACTATGCTATCACAGCATTTATGCTGTCTGTAAGGAAAGGAAATAGGAAATGGCGTATATTGCTTCTATGAATGAAGGGATCTTTGCAAAATTTAAACTTCAAAAAGTAGAATTGATCATTTTAATGAGTCAAGGATTATAAAAAAGCTGAGAAATGAATAAAACCGCGGCTCTGATAATATTGGAAGTTTTAGCTCTTTTTTACGATTTTGATAATAAATAAAATCTAAGAAATGCCTAATAGTATCCTTAAAAGATTTATTAAATCAATAAGTTACTTCCTGCCTAAACTGGAGAAAACTTTAAGTAAATATTCATTTTCTAACATAAAGACTAATCATTAGTTTGCCATTGTTCTAAAATTTCTTTAGAATAACATGAAGTCAGCTTCTTTAGGCCGAAAAGTCAAGAACCTGCACCTCACTTCTTGAACAACCTGCACCCTAAATGGGCAATACGCGGCTGTTTACCATTTCAATTTGGGAGAGCTTTCCGTCATATTACCTGCTGCCAGAGCTGAGGTCAGCTCCACGGTAAACAATGGATGGGTTTGAGGAGTGTCCACTAGAGAAGCGCTGAAGGAGTTCTCAGGGCAAAGCAATCACACCCACATTTGGGTCGCTTAAGCACCATAGCAATGTGTAATAACTCCAAATGGTAGGCTCTTATCACTTTATCTTTGAAGCGTACATTCAACGTAATGGTCAGTAAAAGCAGCTTTGCCATCTTTTTTACAGACTCAGGGCTAACTCGTCATTTTCTTGTAGGTATTTAACCCTCAAAATGCAGATGATTCATCCTTTAAATGGTGGATTATTTTAAAACTCTTCATCAAGAACATTTTAGATGATGCATCAACTCACTCTTTTCTTTTGTATGCTACTTGGTTGGTACAAAAACTGTACCAGGAAGTGATTAAGATCTTTCACTCGTGCATCTAATTTGTGCCATTTTTTTAAATTTTATTTTTCTTTAGAGACTACACAGATGATGTGCTAGCATCATCTGTGCAGTCTCTAACCTGAAATAGTTTTGCGTACCAGTCTGGAGTGGCAATTATACAAGAAGCATGTTATTTCTTCTACTAGAGTCGAATTTACTATGTGCTGTGCATTTTTCTTTTCCTCATAATGTATATAGATAATTTCCAGGACATTTTTATTTCTAGTTATTAAAACAGCAATATCAAAATTTTTCTGAGATTCCTTCATTCAAGAACTAATGTGCCATTTTTTTTTCCTTTCTTTACATTTGGTACATTTAATATAGCAGTACATAATTTCTTTTTCTGTGATAATATTATGACTGTAACAATAAGAATTTATCCAACCTCAGACCTAATCTGGGCAGAGAATTTCTCCTTTTCTTCTGATCTGTATATGAAATTTCGAATCAATTCTTTTTCCTTTGAATATTCCATCTACTGCAACAATTCCACCAAAAATTTTTAAAGATTCCTATCTTCACTGAACTAATATGGGAATTTCTTTTCCTTGCAAATGGCATAGATAATTTACGGGTACATTATTTTTCTTTGCGCTTTTATCCGGCAATGCAATTGTATCAGAAGCGTATAAAGATTTATTTCACGCACACCTAACCTGTGCTGTGCACTTATGTTTTTCTTCTAATCGGTATACATATTTTTCTACATTTTTTTCCTTTGCATGTTTTAACATATGTTTTCATTGAACATATTGCTTTATAGCATTCTTTTTCCTTTGCATTTTCCCTTGCTTTAATAATTGTACCAAAATTTAGTGCGATTCCTTTACTCGCATAACTAATATGTGTCATCTCTTTTGCTTTTTCAAACACGTGATAGAACATTTTTATATCTAAGCGCTGAAATGACAGTATCAAAAGTTCGCTAAAGTTCCTTCTTTCACAGAACATATTTATTTTCTTTCCTTACAGGCTGTATAAATGGTGTACTAGTACATTATTTTTCTTTGCATGCCAATCCAATGTCACAGTTCTACCAGAAACGTATAAAGATTAATCTCAAAGCAGATCTAATTTGTGCTGTGCACTTCTGTTTTTCTTCTAATCGGTATACATAATTTTCTACAAATTCTTGTTCCTTTGCGTATTCTATTACATAATTTATTGTGTATATTTTTCTATAAACTCTTTTTCCTCCGCATATTCTAGCTGCTGCAACAATTATACCAAAAATTTAATGAGATTCCTTTACTCGCGGAACTAGTATGTGTCCTTTCTCTACTCCTTTTCCTTCGAGGCGGCGTAAATGACATATTATGACATATTTTTCTCTGCAAGCGAATTTAGTGTCACAATTGCACCAGAGGCGTATACAGATTTACCTAATCACAGATTTTATAAGTGTGGTACATTTCTTCTATCCTTCTAATTACTGTCTATAATTTTCTATGAATTATTTTTTCTTTGTATGTTCTTACATAAACCTCTATTTCATATGATTTTCCTATAAATTCATTTTCCTTTGTAT
>JAPMOQ010036116.1:399483-415949 GCA_026543055.1 Argiope trifasciata
ATCAGGAAATAAGAGAATATTTTAGAATGAAGTGACTATGGGATGAATTAAGATAAAGTTTTTGAAATTAATTAGGATTTTAATTAGATGTTAACATGTCATTACATATATATATATATACAGTCGAATCCGGTTAATTGGACCACCGGGTAATCGGACCAGCCGGACTGAAACAAATGCTATGTATATAAGCCTAATATTATTCGCTTATTTGAACCAAAATTCCGTTTAAACGGACCAAAAAACATGGCAGGGAAGATGAAAAAGAAGCCACAAGTCACCTGTGTACAGCAGGAAGTCCGAAAGGGAAAAGAACCAGTGGGAGGTGAGCAAGCCCTTTGTTTCTTAAACGGGCAGCTCACGGTAGTAAGTTCTTCAAACGTTGACTTGAATTTGATAAGAACTTTTTTTTATTGCGCTTCGCATGCTGTGTATCGTGTAGATTGTTTCGAAGAATTTGTTTGTAAATTTATTTTTCAATGAATAAAGTTCATAAGCAACAGTAGTTCTTGTTTGTATGTTCGCCATATGCGTGTGCTGCACAATAAAGCTCATAATGACATTTATGTTACGTATAGCACGTCTCGTCTTGTAACATGGGGCATGTTCGTGTAATCGGACCAGCCGGTTATTAGGACCAAAATGATCGCGTCCCGATGTGGTCCGATTAACCGGAATGGACTGTATATATATATATATATATATATACATATATATATAAATAGAAATAGATAAAGATATATATATCAAAATATATTCATATATATATGTATATATATATATATATATATATATATATACATACATACACACACACACACTTATTTCATATTTAACATCCTTGTCAATAATCTAGTTCTCAAAGGCGCCTCGTATTATTTGTATCTAAAATTCGTGATAAATGTAATTAATCTCGACTCTAACTCGAAACGGCTCTGTCTAATTTCGGAAATCATATTATCTAATCCATATCTATCTTTCAAACAAACATTTCAACTCGCTTCCGCTTTTATCTAAGAATATTTTATCTTCACGTGCAATTTTCTGGCAACAAGCGAAATTACCGTATCCTTGCCATGTTTAGTGATAAAAAAAAAGAAGCATAAAAAATAAAAATATTTTTTTTTTTTTTTTGCTCGATTCGTTTTCAAGATAAACAAGTCCCGTTTTACAACGATTAACTTGATTCTATAAAGATAAGCAGTATCAGTGAAGGATTAGTTTGACAAATGAGTAACTAGGTACACGTGTTCGACGTTAAGGGTTATCATTGACCTTCTAACAGTGTTATCTGATAAGAGTGTATTTGTTTACTAAAAATGATTTTTTTTACTTTCGTACACAAGATTTTCATTACTTTAGGATTGGAAGGTCAAACGCGTTAGCATTGCTGGAATAACTAGGCTCTCAGCACTTTTTAAAATTTACTTCAGAAAATAAATTAAAGTATCCGACTACGTTGTAAACCTTGATTATCGAATAAATTAGCGAATTTTTTTAAATTGTTATTTCTTATTGTTCCGACTTCCCTCTTTTCAGAACTATTTAACTTTGCTAGAAAAAGAAAGGTCTGCTCTATCATATAGGGTTACAATTTTTTTTCCAGCTAAATTTTGTCTTTAATTTCAGTTTTCTCAGAACTTTATAATCATAAAAATTCTCCACCGTTAACATGATATCTCAAAACCTAATAAAGGAATTTACATAAAAATTCCAGCCAGTATTTTAAATAATATCGGCAAGGAAATGAACCAAAGGTTTTATTGTTGGTGAAATACTTTTTCATTTATAGGTGTTTTTAGAAAAATTAAGCTGTGAATTTATGGAAAAAGTACATATATATGAATACTTTTACCCATAAATTCTTTGCTTCTCAACATTTTTCTTCGATTTTGGTTCATTTCATTCATCATTGCGTTCTATAACTTGTGTACTAAGAAAAATAGGATTGCTGCCTTACAATTTTGTGTAGAATGTTAACCATTTTGGTTATATGTCGTGTAAATTTACTACAAATTTTCCTATTTCTCATAATATATTATATTTTAAAATAATTTTGTGGGTTTTATTTTATTTTGTATCATAATCGACAATAAATCTAAAAACCGTAGTTTTAAATACTTTTTAAAAATCTAATTTTTCAGAAATATTCCTTCGAACGTAGTCGGATACCTTAAATGACTTAAATAGGTAAGAATTACGGTGTTTTAAGGTCAATTAATAAAAATATATAATTTTTGTTATATAAACACTATCCTACCATGTATTTTTCGCATATACTAACATAAAAAGCTGTGTTTTGTATTTAATTTCATAATAAAGTTTGAAAAAACAGCCGGAGTGGTCTTCCTCAAACTTTCTTGCATAATTTCTAAGAAATTTGCCATGTAAGAAAAAAACCTTGCTTGACACTGGCGAGCAATAGTTGCAAAATATTAACTTTAAACTTGAACTTGGCATTTTTACTGAAACTATCGTGTCGTCTTTGGCGAGTTATTTGGTGGTTAATCCCAGGCAGGCTGGTAATATTAATTGAAAATTGAAACGTGTTTCGCCATCGATTGAATAATAATAATAATAATAAAACACTAGCCGGAGTGGTCTTCGTCAAACTTTCTTGCATACTCTTTAAAAAACTAGCCATGCCATAAAAAGCCTTGCTTGACGCTGGTGAGCAATATTTGCGAAATATTAACTTTTGGCATTAACTTAGCATGTGTAATTAATTTATCATATCATTCTTGGCAAGTTGGTGATTAATATTATCCGAATATCAAATTTACTTTTTAGGAACTTTTTTCTCCACTGATTGAAACAAACATTTTGCACATTAGTCATGCCTGTCTCCACAAATTCCTGCAAAAGATATGATAATCAGTCATTACCTTTTTAAGTTATCACGTTTATAACTTCCTGTAAGTACAGACAGACAAGCGGGTAATTCTTCTGTATTTCACTCAATATTTGATAAGTGTCCATACTAAAAAAGTTAAATCCATAGATTAATTCCTGTCTATCTATTAGGTTGTTCGGAAAGTAATTTCGTTTTTTCCAGACAAAGGATTTAATTGCATTTTTCGCACCCAATTTCATAGTTAAACCGCAAAATCATTTTATGTTTTAAGAGCTGATATAGCAAGGCTTGAGTGTGAAAAAGTGCAGCTGATTCTTCGCAGTAGTTTTTGGATGGTGCCCTTTTAAATATGGAGAGCAATAAACAGCATTTTCGTCATTTTTTTCTTTTTTGCTATAAAAGGTAAAAATGCTGTTCAAGCCAGAAATAAATTAGCCAATATGTGTGGAGAAGATGTGTTAACAGTACATCAGCACCAGAACTGATTTGCAAAATTTTTCCTTCAAATGAGGAGGCCAAAAATCACCTCGATAAGTTTTTTTTACAGCAAAGACCAAAACTTTTATGAGCGTGTAATCATGTTACTACCAAAAATATGGCAAAAGGTATTAGACCAGAATGGCAATTTTATAATTTAATAAATAATTTATTCATTAAACGAAAATTTCTTTTCATTTTGACAAAAAAATACGAAATGACTTTCCGAACAACCCAATAGGTCCCTTCATTTTGTATTTATAATGTTAACTTAGATTTTTGAATCGCCGTATAAATTGACTCAAAATTTTATAGGCTTCTGCAAATTTGACGAAAAGATTTATACCGAATTTCAGCCTCCTGTTATCTTTGTCACAAAAAGATTATTCTTGAAAAATGGATTTTTCGAAATCAAGGAGGTTTCAAAAGTGGAGATTCGTGTAAATCACGAGTTCCAATTCTTTCACGATTATTACTCTATACTTTGCTATATATATGAAAATGGATCTGTTTTTAGGTTTCAAGGCAGGCCACGGTGGTCTGGTGGTAAGGTCTCGGTTTCGGAACCGGGAGGTTTCCGGCTCGAGACACGATTCCAACGAAGAATCGTAGTGTGAGGGGGTCTCTCGCACGTTAAATCTATCAGGTCAAACGTCCTCCCACTGGTGTCGAGTAGAGAGGATGGTGCCAGCTCAGGTGTCGTCTTCGTCATCTGACCGTAGTTCAAAATTACTAGGCCCATCCCTAAATAGCCCTAGCTTTGCTTCAAAACGGAACGTTATACAACTAAACTTTATAATATTTTTGAGCTATCGTGATTATTTGCGAGTGGGACTTCCTATTTATTAACACATCTTCCCAAATATCGACCAAAAATTGTTATAAATTTTCATCATATATCTGGGGAATGGAATTATTTACTAATTTTTTTTTTGACAACGACTATATGAAATCTCTTTTACCTTCTTAAAACGTCATTTAATTATTTTGAAACGTAATACATAAACAAAAGGATGCATTTTAATATTTTTTAAGTCCTTCAAAGATGAGATATTTCTTCTTTGTTACAGCTCTTGCTGTATTCCTATGTTTAAATATATAAAAAGTAAAAAAAAATGAGGAGGGTATTCTTTATACCACGGATATTCAAATATACTAGGTGAATGACTGAAATATGCATTCATTCACTTCCATATAGTCATCGAAATTTCTTCACTAAGTAAAAATGGACCCACTTATAGTGATGTAACACTGTCAAAATGTTTCACAACCAAAAAATGACGTTTATTAACACAAAAGCACAAATACTCAGACCATAAAACACAACTTAAGCGATTCAAGTAATAAGCAGCAGCACAGACTAAAAACAGTAGCCCACAAATATTAATCTGTAGGAAACAAAAAACTACACCAATCAAAGCCGCCAGACAGAACTCAGCAGGAGGAGAGAATCGACGTCGCTAACCTCTGGTCACTCCAAACGCCTGCAATTCTCCACAGTCTCGTGCAATTATCCACAGTCCACAGTGCTTTAGCTGTTCTAACTATCAACTCCCTATTGCATGGTTGGCTACCCTTACACTACTTGATGCTGCTTCAATACTTGTCTCCAAAACTCGGAGCGCGTTTCTAATTTTTAATTATCCTTGAGCTGCCCTCAGGACTTGAGCTTTTTTATGGTTTTCTGAGTAGTTCTCGAACAATCAAGCTTATCTCAGCATTTATTGGTTCCGAGTCCAAATTTCTTGAAAAGTCTAGTATCATCCATTTTGTTCTCAAATAGTAAAATTTGTCTCCAAGTCTCCAAATCATCACCAAGCCTAATAGAAGACGGAATTTCCTGCGATGGAACTAACTGTGCTGCGAAGCAACATTACAGATTCAGGTCAAACGTATATGTTAGATGTTCAATTATACCTGGTGAAAGACTGAAATATCATTCATTCAATTCAAAATTGTTGTAATATAAACAATGTAAAATATGCGTATTTATCATTTTTTGTATTACAAAATTCTTTCAAGGCTCCAAATTATATTAATGATTCTATTATATAAATAGTAATATATATATATATAAAAACTAAATTCAATTTCTACTTAGGTCAAGGGAGAAAAGTTTTATTTTGGTTGCTTTTTATTAAGTAATTATCAAAAAAATTACCGAGTAAAAAAAATTATTCATTTTTCCAGAATAAAACTCGCATTCTTCACCTTCACGTGTAAAATACTGAAAATCCTTTGCCCGATGCTTTCATCTTCTATTACAAATTGCTAAAACTCTATTTAGAGTATTAAAAATTAATTAAATAAAAACTGAAGAAAGCTGAAAATAATGTGTTTGAACTTGTGTGGATGAATAAAAAGCATTTTATCAACGATTGAAAATTTGAACAATACATGTAAATAAATAAATATGTACGGAGAGTGTGAACTTATAGTAGGAATTGAAAAAACAAATTTCATTTTTTATACTCATTAATGATTTTTCTTATTTAATTTTTAATTCTCTGTCAGTTAATTAATTAATTATATATTAAATACATAAATCAAGTGTAACATATATATAAGCAATTATATATAAATTAAGCGTAGTTTTTAAAATTTTATTATATTTTCATTTATCTAAAAACACTTTAATAGAATTGTTTGTTTTTTAAATGCTTGATTAAGTTAAATATAATTTTTGAAATCAAATATACTTTTTTAGCTTAATTTTAGTTCCTTATTTTATAAGAAAAATTAATTTGTTGCTATTGCCGCTCCATTTAACAGAAAAAATAATCAAGCGGTTGAAAATTACTTGTTGAAAGTTACTTATTTTTAAAAGTTATTATTATTATTATTATTATTTTACAAATGAGTTTCTCAATCTATATATTTTTTAAATTTCCAATTATTCAGCACGTTGTATTTTTAAAGGTAATTATAGGTAATTTATAGGTAATTATAATTAAAGGTATTTTTAAAGGTAATAAAGGTATTTATAAAGATAATTTAAAATAATTGAAGACGGGACGGACAAAATTCTTTTCTATTGATCCGATCCAAAATTTGATAGAAATGGTGACAACTCTATCTGTCTAGTTTATTTCGTTTTTCAATTTGCAATTATTTATCACGTTCCGTTTTTGTGTGATAATTTAAAATAACTGAAGGCCAGACGACAAATTCTTTTCGATTGATCCCATTCAATATTTTATAGAAATGTTCAAAATTTATTCTGTCTAGTTTGTTTCATTTTTTTAATTATCTTATTCAGAAACAATTTCAAATTTTTTTAAATTAAAAATAAAAGTCTGAGTTCAGGTATTGTTCACGGCTTTCCTCAAGCTTCGCTATTTTTACGCTGAAGAAAAGAAAGTAACATCTTTGTTAGGAAATAGTTTTCAAATAAAAGCTGACAGACATGCAGGATTCTAAATATATGCATTATATCAATTAAGTTTCAGCCGGCGTCCTGGCATAGGGGTAGCGTATCATCCCCATGATCTGGGCGTCCCGGGTTGGAGTCCAGGTCCGGGCATGGTTGTTATTCTATGTTCTATCTGTGAGTAGTGTGAATGTGCCCCCCTGTAAAAAGGGGCTGTGCAAGCGATTGAGAAGCTTTAAGTAGCTAAGTCGTACTCTTGGTCCTAGTTTGCGATTCTGAAAAACAAGGGAAGCTAAATTTAGGTTTAAATCGCTGACTATCGGTAGACGGGCTTGCAAAAGCGCCATTAGTAACAACAACAAATTTTATATTGTATTAGATGATAATCAAAAGAATTTCGCTTTCACGCCAGCGACCTGGCTTAGGGGTAGCTCGTCTTCCACGTGTTCTAGGGGTATCGCGTTCGAGTTTCAGTTCACGCATGGTTGTTTGTCTTCGGTATTCTATCTGTGAGGTGTGTGAATGTTTTTAAAGGATTGTGCAAGCAAATGTGGCGCATAAAGTAGCTAAGTTGCAAACTTGACTCTAGATGGCGCTATTGAAAAAACAAGAGCCGTTCACTCGATTGACCGATAAATGCCATAAATAACAACAACTCAAGATAGATTCGGGGCCGTGGTGGCCTGATGCTCTATACCACGTTACTCGGCTTCGGAACCGGACTGTTTCAGGTTCGGGACTCGGTTCCACCGAAGAATCGCCGTATAAGGGGGTCTCTTGCACGTTAAATCTGTCAGGCCAAACATCCTCCCGCTGGTGTGATGTTGAGAGGGGAGTGCCTGCTCAGGTGTTGTCCTCGTCATCTGACCGTGGTTCAAAATGACGAGATCCGTCCCCAAAATAGCCCAAGTCTTGCCTTATAACGGGACGTAAAATTAACTAAACTATAGAGAAAATCTCAAGGTCTATTATTTTGACACTTTAAATTTATCAAACACGATGTAGTTTGATATTTACAATAACTATATGAGAAAATAACAATTAATTTGTTAAATATTTATAATTATTTCAAATAGTTTGGTATATAAGTTTATATACAAGCTTGTTGTTTGGTATACAAGCTATTTCAAAAAATATTTCATTTATTTACATTCTAATGCGTTAGTGGCCTAGCCTAAGGAGAGCTGGTCTTCATTGTGATCTGAGCGTCCCGGATTCAAGTCCTGATTCGGTTGGTGGTTCCACTCTTTCTGTGTGGCTAATGAATGAGCCCTCTTGTAAAAAGCGGTAGTGCAAACGAATGTTGTTGCCATCTTTGTATGAGCAGAAATATAAGATTTCTCCTCTCAGGGGCCTTGGTCCTCAGAAGCTACAGCACATTCGACTTAAATCGCTTACACTTCGTCAGCGGACTGATAAAGTGTCATAAATAACAACAGCATATTTTTATGCAAAACAAATCTGCCTACAAAATGATGGAAAAATATAATTTTCATTTGATTCGAATGCCTCAATTATGGCAAATATTCTCAAACAAAGTATAATTTTCATTTGATCCGAATACGTCAATTATGACAAATATTCTCAAACGAAGTATAATTTTCATTTGATCTGAGTGCTTCAATTATGGCAAACATTCTCAAATGAAGTATAATTTTCATTTGATCCGAATGCTTCAATTATGGCAAATATTCTCAAACGAAGTATAATTTTCAATGTTTCCTTCTGTTAAAAAAGAAATAATTCATAAATGTACTGTGAATTTATTCAAATAACATTTTGCCAATACAAAAATTGTATACCTTATGAATAAATATACTCATGAAATCGTTATCTGAATTAAAATGTCTTACTCATCAAAAATGTGATTGTCAAACGCAAATGAATGAAACAATAAAAAGTAATTGTTTGAAAAAAGCCTTCATAAAAAATTATAACCTTTAAATAAATATTCACAAAACTGTCAGATTTTTTTTAAAACAAATATACATTAAACCCTTCCGTTCATGTTCTCTCTTTTTATTTTATTTAAAATGGCCTTCTGCATGTAATGACTCAACAAAAGAGCACGTTCTTCTTCGGTGATATGCGAGAAAATTTTCCTATTGTTGCCAAACAAGAGCAAGGACATGAAAAATAAGAGAAACGATGAGTCGAAAAAGCTTGTGAATCATCATCGCGACAAAAGATAGTGACTCATATCGTTTGAGTGTTTAATGATAACGTAAAAAAGACGGATAAAAAAAGGTTGTCTGATATAATAATACCTTTCATAACAATTTTAGCAGCGTTTATGTAAAATTACGCTATTCAAAATCGTCTGCTGTTTATTCTATTCTGTTAAATAAACAAGAATTTGTTCTATAGTTTGTGGTTGCCAGTTTTATTTACTGAAACTTCAAAGAATAAATAAATATTATCCATTTAAATTGAAGAATAATCTTTTGAAGATGATAGACATTTAAAGTTCTGCGGTGTAAAATAAATGTGGTTTTGGGGAAATGGATATTTTTGTGGAGGAAACTTTTTTTTTTTTGCTTTTTATAATGTTTTAGCCTTTATGCGAAATAATGTTGGAGGTTTTGTATTCAAGGAATATGCTTTCATTATTTAATTTTGCCTTCTTTAAAGTAAATATGTTTTTCAATTGCTCTTCTTCTATAGCTTTGTGGTAGGTCTGGTGAAAATTATGTTTAGTCGTATATTTATTTATGGTTCTTTGAAGGAAAAACTTTTTGGAGGCAAATAAATTAATGCCCTAGATTTTTCGTACACACCATTTAGTGGTCGAATGCTTTGCAGTTATATAAATTACATTTTTAAAATGCCCTCATTTTTTTCAGAAATTAATTATTCAAATTATTATTTTGACATTGAGAAACAGCAACTGGTAAATTAAAAAAATTAATTTAAAAATTGTATTTCATTCGGATTTATATAATTGACATCAAATATATCGAACTAAAAATTAACTCAGTGGACCCGGTAGAAAGAGAGGTAAAAATATTACCGTGCAAAGTCTATTTGACAATTAACTAAGCATCCTCCTGGAATATTATGCTATCCACTCTTCTTACAGATCCTATGAATATGTTTAAATGAGTAGCTGATTTAGATTGGTGTAGTATGTTAAACAAGATATTGATAATACAAAGTAAAGCAGTTTATGTTTGATTTCATTCCCAGTTACGTTTCTTTGACGATGCAAAAAGTGTTGAAACTATTTTTCAAAATGCTTGGTTTGTAACAGATGAAAACTGTCATAATACCAGAGAACAAAGTAACAGAATTTAAGATTAGTCTATATTCATTATTATTCTATTATCATCTATTAGACTATATTCATTACATATATATTATCACAACATAACATATAAAATCTGGTTCTATTTTTTTTAAATGTTGGATTGTAATATACATATATTTTAAATGTCATAACGCAAGAGTATAACTCTGATCAAAATAATGTGGTTAAAATGTTGTAATTTAATGTTGTATTCGCTACTGCATCAGTTACATGATAATATGATCATGTGATCTAATACAGATTAAATTCAATTATTATTGGATTGCTAGAGATAAAAAATATATCATGCTGCCTCAACATAATGTGACGATAGATGCTAAACAGTGTTTGCTGCTGCATTAATCATATAATTGCGGCGTCTTGCAACTTGACGAAATTATATTTAACATTCTTTGATTTTCGAAGATAACAAATATTATAACACTACAGCGCAGAGTAATGCAGTATGATCTAACATTTGCATTTGCTTCAAGCACTTGATGGCAACATCACTAGATGTGATTCTATTACGTTCAAAGTACTGGGTTTCAAAAGGTTAAAAAATATTCGTAACGCTACAGGCAGGTTCATTTTAATCCAGTGGGGATTTAAATGTTAGACAATATATGCAACTACGTGACTGCGGGATTAAATTTAAAAAATTCTTGGATTGCGGAAGAAGAAATATGTCACACTGCCATAACATAAAGTGGCACTAGAAATTATAAAATTCTCCTTTCCCATTCCTGATAATTGGCATTTCCAACCAGCTGTGTCATAACCTGTTAAACCCTCCATTGTTAAATGCCTCCAGATTGCCAGATGGGGGATCTTTTTCACCCGAGTGGTCATCGTATCTGGTCATTAGTGATGATCAGATGAAGACCAAAAATGGTTTTTCATCTTTTCAGGGAAATTAATCGCACCTTCAAAGGGTAAGAGTGTCAAACCATCTGGATGCTAAATTTTTCCCATTGCAAATGGACTATTATTAACACGTATTCCAAAAAAGATTAGTTACGAGGTGATGTTGAATTGAATTCGCAGCTGCATCAGGATACCTGGAACTGAGTTAATGCCAAATTTTGTGACCAGTTTGACAATTGGCGTATATTTCATGAACTTGCGAAGAATCCGTCCATTGTCAATAATTAACAGCGATCCATTTCACAAATTAATTCCTAACGGGACGCACAATGAATATTATTCTTTAATTTCCATTCATGTTTTATAACAGCTCCTATCCAGAATTCAGAAAATTTTAGCGATCTGTTTAAAATATGGCTAATGTTTAGAAAACTTGGCGAAGAAATCGTACATTATCAACAATTATAGCAGCTATCCACATTGCAAATTAAATTTGATCGAGACCTAATACAAGTTCTTCCAAAATCTTTATTCGTATATTATTACAACTGCTAGCCGGAATTTTAAGCACTAAGAAGAAAATCCAGGTAGAAAGTCGAGAACGAAATGGCGAAATATTTTATAGGCACCGGAAAAAGTTTTTACCTTAACTTTTAGCTGAGATTCTCTAATAAATCACGCTAGATTCTGGGAAAACATCTTTCTTTTCCTAATTCATTCTCGGAACTAGGAAAATATATAGTGGAAAACAAATTTCTTTTTCTTATTCTAACATTCTTTATAGAAATAAAATCCCTATAGTTCTCCGAAGCTTTTAGAACAAGAATTTTCGCTAGAACAAAAATTTAGCGTAGTCTTTAAAGATTTGAAAGCCTTTGGTAGAGAGTATTTATTGGTAATTTTGTACTCTCTAAAGTATTCCCTAAAGCTTCGTACTCCCTAAAGTCTCTCTTTCTATATATATGTATTAGAAATTTATGACGAAGAATTCCTTTATAAAGAAATGAAATTACAAATCACCTAGAAAAAAAAGGGACTTTTCAGGAAAAATTACCTTTCTTTGAAGAATTCAATTTGTAATGAATGAAAAATCACCTTCAAAGAAATCAAATTACAGAATATCTTTAAACTGGAAATGTTTCCCAGAAAAATGTGAATTAGTTTTCCATCTTTGAAGAACTCAGTTTATAATGAATCAGCAATCATTTAAAAGGAAATGAATTAATAGAAATTCGAAAAAATAATTGTACTTTCCAGTAAAAATAAGATTTACTTTACAATTTTGAATGGTTTGATAAATGTTGGAGTCTGATTTTTATGTGCTTTTAATATTTTTATTTGTGTAAGAAAGATAATAGCGAGATGGGAGATAATCACCTATTTTTCAACAACTCAATTTCAGAATTAAATTTCTTTTCTTTTTATATTAATAGAAAATTATATGCTACAGCATTTTTATAAAATAAAATAAATTAATATGAATAGAATAGCAGTTTATTCTTTTTATTTGAATTTTTATTTTACAAAAATGCTGTTATAATACATTTTTATATCGTACTTACTGTCTGTTCAAGGACCTCGAGACTAGCTCTTTTCGCTGATTGTACTTCGGCAAGGTGTGGTACGCAGAAAGAGGAACCATTATTAAACAACCTAATGGCCTGGAGGCAAGAAATCAGCTTTGGAACCGGTCTGTTTCAAGTTCAAGACACGATTCAGGGGAAAAACCTTTGAAAAAGTGCACCTGGTGCACGTTAAATTTGTCGGGGCCAAACGCTTTCCCTCTGTTGTGGTGTGGTAGATTAGAGAGTGAGTGTCAGCTCAAATGTCATCCTCGTCATCTGACATGAGATTAATGTGACAATTGAATTAAACTATAAGTGCGCAGCATATATATTTATTTATATTGTTTTGTGCTTTTGTTCTATACTCTACTTTGAAGCGCATAGACTGTAGATAATATTTTAACAATATTATTTATTGAAAAATAAGTTGATTGCAAAGCAAATGTTTAAAGCAAAACAATTTTTAATCAATTAATGCTGAATATTCCATGAAAAATATACATTCAGGTTTTATTACGGTTGTCGACATGTCCCAAAGTCAAAATCACGTTGCAGCAAAATTTCAAAAATGACCTTTTGCCATTTTTTAAAACACTAGAATAAATTATTATAGTGTAATAATTGTTTTCATAGTCCATTTCTAGTAATAATTGTTGTCATAAACCGTTTGTAATAGTAATTGTTTTCATAGACAATTCGTAATAATGATTGTTGTCGCAGAAAACTGGCTGCATTGTTAATCATATATAGCAATATAAAACTTCTCTTATAAAGTAAAGAACATCAAATTGTTAGTCAGTATTTATTATATCTTCTTCAATCGCAAAATAGCTTTGACAAACGATTGTTTTCAGTCTTTGAAACACGTCTTAAAATCACTTTTATGAAATTCTTCTTTGAAGATTTCAAATGTATTGTTTACTAATTATACAACAATAATACTAAATATATAACTGTTATTATAAAATAAAGGATATCAATTTATTTGTAAGTATTAAGTATATCTTCTGCATTAGTATAGCATTAATTTTCCCCTCCACTGCAATATACTTCTGAAAATAATTTTTTCAATCTTTGAAAGACGCCTTGAAATCCCTTATATAAAACCCATCTTTGCAGATATGCAGTGAATTTGTAATTGCTTGAAAACACTCAAAAAGAGGCAGCTTTACAGTAGGAATAAGAAAAAGTTATTTTGTGGAAGGTAAGATGAATAAGAATTTTCTGGAGCTGCATTTATAGTATTTTTATCAAAATCTCATGAATAATAAGAGCACTAGAAGTAGACGCAACATCCAGGCTAGAAATATTTAAATTTTCTTGCCACATTTTTGACTAATTTATTCACAAAAGACTTCCAAAAGAATAAAATAATATTCTATATTACCCCATTGACAGAAATACATCATACATAAAGTGATGAAAAACTATGAAAACCCTTAACGTAACATTGATTTTTATTTATTTTTCTTCAATTTATATGCATTTTATATCATTCAGATATTCTTGATTTTGATAAAAAAGTATTCTTTTAATCTTTTTTGTACCAGTTGAAACGTTTTTATAAAAGAAAGCAACAATTATTCTACATTCTTTGCTCTGTTGTAATTACATGTATCATTCTTTACTCGAGAATCCAATAGTTTTAAAGAATCAACTGATTTGGAATTCTAATCTTATTAAACATGGTTTTTTTTCAGATGATAATATGAAAATTTTTATAAAAGAAAGCAACAATTACTGTACATTCTTTGCTTTATTGTAATTTTATGTATCATTCTTTGCTCAAGAATCCAATAGTTTTACAGAATCAACTAATTTGGAATTCTAATCTTATTAAATATAGTTTTTTTTCAGACGATAATATGAAATCGAATCCTATAATCAAATGTTTATATTTATGTATGAACATCTGGTTATTTGATGAAAATTTCCAAACGATTTTTTAAAAAATTAAAGAATGATGAAAGGTTAAGGAAACAAAAGTATGTATGGATTTTACATGAAAAGTTTCAGCTATTTTTTATCTCAATAAGTTGGAATAAGGAAATAAAAATATTTTTAAACAATAATCTATTCACAAGGGAGCTTACTGTTCCAGAAACGAATGAATAGTCGATGCAAATTTAAAAGAAAAGACGGTTTAACGTATATTTCTTTTTCACGATATTTGTTATATAAAGAGTGAATTAAATTATAAGAATTCTGCTTAAATATAGATTTTTTTTTTGCTAAAATCTGTCCATCTTTGGCGACCAGCTGGATTATAGGATTTTATGGTTGCAAAATGTTTTAGCGAAATAAGGTATGAAACTTGCACTGAATGTTTCCCTCTTAACAATATACTTTTTAACTTCAGAGACATGTTACACGCATATTTAATTTTTACAGACAAGAATATATGTTGCAAGAATATATTTTCGCAGTCTTACAGTGGTCTATTCATTTAGCCATGCATCTTTCTAATTTTCTATCCTCCCACATAAAATTTTTATTTTGGTTTGAAAAAGTGATTTCGCTTCAACTAATGAACAAGCTTTCTTACTGAAATGGCACCATGTAATTGAAAAGTGTTTATATAAAGTTCTATAGATTAAAACATATATATTCATATTGTTTAATAAATATATATGTATTTTTATATTGTTTTACGCATTATTTTGTATTATAACATGTGTATATATTAAAACATGTTGAATATATGAGAACGAAAGATTGATTCGTGAAAATATTGAAATTTTATATTAATAAAACTAATTTGTAATTATACAAAATATTTTCACAATTTTTGTGAAACTCCAGAGGATTATTTAAAAAAATCTCTGATTGAACTAAAAGTTCAGTCCACTACCATAAAAAAGTAACCTTTAAACGTTAAAATGGATAATAAATCGTGACAGGCATTAAAGTCATATTGCAGCGGTTACATAACTACTACCTTTTAATTTTATACAACAGATGGCGTTACCTTATTAACATCAAGAAATATTTATCATGATTTTACTTGGCGATCATTATTAGACTGTATTATAAGTGATCGATGTGTATTTTCGTGTTCGCGTTTGTTTTGTCTTGTGAAATGTCAAACTGAGCACGACTGGAGCAATAGAACAACAATGAAGAACAATCGGTGTGAAAGTAATTAAAACTGTTTCTGAAATTTGTCTATTATTTTCATCTCCCTCATAATGAAGTTATAAAGAATCCCACCCCTCTACATTGTTATTTTAATGAACTTACTCCAATTCTGTTTTATTGCGAAGATGTACCTTCCTTATTAGAAGTATAAATCCAGAGGTTCATTATAGCGTCAAGAGGAGTCTGATTGTTTATGTAAACAACGCAGATAATAAACATAAATTTTTATTGATTAAAATGATAAAATATATTGTTGAAAAAAAATTGATATATTATTGAAACTTCTGCAAAAAATATATTTAGAAATTTTCAAAATGTAGACAAAAAAATTGCACATTTAAATGTTTTTCATGAAAAAAGAAAGCGATTTATTGAATTTTGATATAAAAATCTCTATTGTTTTGTAGTGATGTTGCAATTCATCTTGAAAAAGAGCCAATATTTCAACCAAAATAGAGCCAACAACAATTTTTATTTATTTATGATTCTAATTCTAATACAAAAATAGTTCAGAGGAGCACATACTCATTCTCCAAAATAAATTTGTTCCCAATTTATTGGTCCTAGGACAAAAACTATGGTTTTTATAGGTGCAGACATGGAATCTCATTTATTATTAGCAATGATAATTTGGATCTCTTTCAGATAATTTGTCATATAGTGAACCATACACTGATTTAAAATTTACCTCATAAACCATTGAGTGAGGTAAAAAACACAAAAGAGACTTAAAAACTAAAAACTAGATCTTTAACTAGAAACATCGATCAAATGAAGAGACGCATAAGCAACATAGAATCATTTAAACGAACACATCACGCAGATAAAGATATGCAACAGCAACGCAGAGTCACACATGAACATTTCACAAGAAGCGATATCCAAAGGAAGATGCACATAAGCAACATA
>JAPMOQ010036116.1:435798-485597 GCA_026543055.1 Argiope trifasciata
ATTTTTCCGATTTTTAATAATCCGATTTTAATGAATGGATTATTAAAATTCAACGTAGTCCTGTTTTAATCGAAATTTAAAAAGAGAGATGCTTATTTATTATATATATTAGAAAATGGTCTCAATATTAAAAATCGAAAATAAATAAGAAACGCAAGTGTTAAGTTATGGAATTTTGGGCCCAACATTTGTACAATGTGATGCGGTATTTTTTGAACGTTTCCCAGTTTTCTAAATAAAGACAGATATTTTTGAAGGAAGTAAAGTTTGTTTTCCAATCAATTCTTATAATATTTTTCTTGTAAATTATTATTAATTATCAAATGTGCGAGATATCAAAATATATCTGGTTTCCAATGTTTTTACTGTAATTATCATTCTGGTTCTTGCATTTAAAATAAAATCAATGAAATATTATTATGGCGTCAATAATTATTATCAATATATACCGTAATTTAGGCTATACTTGTAATTATATTTTATTTAAAAATAATATTGTAATTTAAGTATTACGTAAATGACTATTTATTCTTTATTGCTTCTGAATAAACATTCAGAAGCAATAATAAACATTCATATATATATTTAAAATGTCGGTAAACTGTTAATTTTATTTTAATAATTTTCAAAATTTTTAAAGGTGAACGTATCTACATCTTTAATTACTTTTCTTTTAAAAAAATTATATTATAATTTATTACAGAAAGAAAAGGCATTTCTTTTTTATATACAAAAATTAGTACCATATTAATAGAAATCATCTTTAAATTATTAATTTTTTTAATAAATTTCGAATATTTTTTGGAAGCATATAAATTTTTAATTATTTTTCATCTAAAAATTAATTTATAACTCAAGAATTATGAGAATAAACACTCATTTTTGCAAACAAATGAAACAGATATTAATCAAAATTATTTTTAAATTATTACATAAATTTGAACCCACACGAAAGAAAATACAAATGCTCAGAACTGAATTAAAGTTCAGAAAAAGCTAAACTCTTACTGAGTGAACTATCTAGACAACCACCGACTAACATGGCTTATTAAAGGCATGATAATATGTTTCACATTTATTAGGAAAAAATTCTGAAAGGTTTTGATTCATTTTTAATTAAAAATCTTTAAAAAAATTTTGAAAATGTGTATTAACGAGTATTTATTGTGCAAAAAATAGCTGCCTGCAGGACTTGATAGCTGTGGATATATCGGTCTGCTCCGTAACTTATATTAAAAAGTGTTTCAATACATACGTGGTAACAGGCATGTTTCAAATATACCTAGAGCACCAGTAAATAAGTTTTATCATGCCAAAATCACACCTATTGAATGAAAACATCATCTTTTATACCGATTCCACTAAAAAAAACTGACCCATCTCCTAAATCGTACACAGAATTAATAGATACCCTACATATTATATGAGTAACATAACTTTCTAAGTCCAAGTTTACTATTTTGCTCGTAAAATAAGCACATATTTTAAGAATAAAATTAACTTTCCACATTCAGTTCTAAATAATGTGCCAGGTTCTAAATAACTGACCAAGTGTTTTAAATTTTAGAGCTTTAAGCATTTAACAGTATAGCAATAAGAATTTAAAGTTCTGATCAAGCCAAATTTAAATCCCAAAATTTGCACATATTCAGCTAGATCTAAGAAAAGTTGGAAAACAAAACAAAAACAATCTGCTACATTCTTTAACAGCACTTTTTCAGCTAAATGTGTCGCACTATTTAATAGTCACAAAACAATAACAGTATAATGGTAAATATTTAAAATTCTGAAGATACCAATTCTAAAGCTAAAAAGTTGCTCAAATTCAGCAAAATCTACAAAAAATGTGAAACGAAAAGAAAAATATCCCAATGAATTAAATTCTTTAACAGCCCTTTCTCAGCTAAACTTGTCCCTACATTTAATCTTCTCAGAGTAATAACAGTATAAGAACAAATATTCAAAATTCTGGAGATGGGAATTTTAAAACGAAATCTTTACACATATTCAACTAACACTAAAAAAAAACCGAAAAGAAAAACAACAATATATTTTATTCTTTAACAGAGCTTTTTCTGCCAAATTTTTCGTACTATTTCATCTTCTCAAAACAATAATAGTAAAACGATAAATATTCAACATTCTGAAGATGCTAATTTTAAAGCCAAAAAGTTGCACAAAATCAGCCGAATTTAAGAAAAATTTAAAACGGGTGAAAAGAACTCAATGAATTGAATTCTTTAACAGCACTTTTTCAGCTAAGTCTATCACAATATTTGATCTTCTCAAAGCAATAACACTATATAAATATTGGGTCGTTCGGAAAGTCATTTCGTATTTTTGTGTCAAAATGAAAAGAAATTTTCGTTTAATGAATAAATTATTTATTAAATTATAAAATTGCCATTCTGGTCTAATACCTTTTGGTAGTAACATGATTACACGCTCATAAAAGTTTTGGTCTTTGCTGTAAAAAAAAACTGATCGAGGTGGTTTTTGGCCTCCTCATTTGAAGGAAAAATTTTGCAAATCAGTTCTGGTACTGATGTACTGTTAACACATCTTCTCCACACATATTGGCTAATTTATTTCTGGCTTGAACAGCATTTTTACCTTTTATAGCAAAAAAGAAAAAAATGACGAAAATGCTGTTTATTGCTCTCCATATTTAAAAGGGCACCATCCAAAAACTACTGCGAAGAATCAGCTGCACTTTTTCACACTCAAGCCTTGCTATATCAGCTCTTAAAACATAAAATGATTTTGCGGTTTAAGTATGAAATTGGGTGCGAAAAATGCAATTAAATCCTTTGTCAGGAAAAAACGAAATTACTTTCCGAACAACCTAATAATATGCAGACTTACGTACGGATTTAATACTCAGACCCGCTTACTCGTTTGTTCTTCTGTGGAATCGGGTGTTGAACCTGAATCATCCGAATCCGACAACTAAGCCCTAAACCTTGGCTCCTTGTTGAATGTGGTGGAAGATTTAGTTTCACGTTTCAGCACATTTTTAGTATGTTAAACATTTATTTTGGATTAACATATCTTTATTTTAGCAATTTTGTGAATAAAATATTGTTTTTTATTTATCTATAATGACTCCTATGTTACCGGCACTCATATTTGTGCACAATATTATAGGAGCAAATGTTTCGTTATACAAAATTTCAGTAATTAATTGAGCCCAATAGATTAGCTTAGTTTAGTTATATTAACGTCCCGTTATAAAGCACTACTAGAGCTATTTTAGGGAGGACCTCACCATTTTGAACCATGGTCAGATGATACCTGAACTGGCACCCCCCTCTCCATGCCACGCCACACCACACCAGGGGGAGGACATTTGGCCTGACAGATTTAGCTTGCAAGAGACCCCCTCACACGATGGTTCTTCACTGGAATCGAGTCTCGAACCTGAAACCCTCAGGCTCCGAAGCCGAGACCTTACCACTAGGCCACCGCGGTCAGAGGTCCATAATAAAACAGCATGCTTCCACAAATAAAAAATTTCTGCCAAATGATATATTTTGTTTAGTTTAGTTTAGTTATATTAACGTCCAGTTTCAAAGCAACACGAGGGCTATTTTGGGACGGACCTCGTAATTTTGAACCACGGTCAGATGACGGATATATTTTGTTGAAAGGTTGTGGAGCAAATGAAATAATTTCATTACTTTGTCAGAATACAAACCAATTTTAAGTTTCATTAATTTTCAAATTATCGGAGAAACTATTTTTTTTTTTTTTTTTACTTTAAGAAGCAGACCATACTCTCTCTTACTAATTGTATGAATGGATTTTAAAAGGATAGATAAATAGGAATGTAGAAAGGATGTCATGCGTTGAAATAATTCCACCATCCTCAATATTTCTGCCTTTCTAGTTGACCATGCATCCATTCTAATGAATTAATACTTAAAGTATTAAGTATTTCTTGACTCACCTGGACACCTAGCTGGTCGCATTGTTATTGGTTCTGTTAAACAGAGAGAATTCTGTTAAATTATCTCGATTAAATTTATAGGAATGTAAGAAAATGTGTTGAAGTACTCTCTCCCTGGCAATATTGCTTTTCTAATGGTTTGTACAGCCATCGTAATAAATGAATACGCAAAGTGTGTTCATATTTCTTTATTCACGTGGATACCTAGCTGGTCACATTGTTATTCGTTCTGTTAAAAAGAGAGTTCTGTTAAATTTAGAGGATGTAGGAAAGCAAATTATGAGTTAAATTACTCTCCTTGTCAATATTTCAGCTTTTCTAGTGGTTCATACAGCCATTGTAGTAAACTAATACGCAAAGTGTTTAAATTTTTCTTGATCCAGGAGAACACATTGTTATTGGTTCTGTTAAACAGAGAGAGTTCTGTTAAATTTATAAGAATGTAGGAAAACAAGTCACTTGCTGAAGTACTCTCCCTGTCAATATTTCGGCTTTTCCTAATTATTTGCACAGCCATTGTAATAAATTAATAGGAAAAGTGTATAAATGTTTCTTGATTGACTAGGACACATAGCTGGTCACATTACTATCAGTCCTGCTAAATAGAGAGAATTATTTTTGTTCTGCTAAATTTAGAGAAAAAAGTTATGTGTTTAAATACTTTCCTCAGATGTATTTCAGACTTTCTTTTCGATTGAGTATGAAATTGTAATAACTCGATTTTCAGAGTATACAAATGTTTCGTTGTTCACCTGGCATCTAGCTGGTTACAATTCTATCGCTTCTGTTTAATACGTGACATTTAGATACTTCTTATAATAATAAGACTTTTCGGTGCTGTTGTGTATTTGTACATAATTGAGGAATTAAATATGGCAAAATATATTAAGTATTGTCATCCTTTAAATATTTCTCGCTTTTAGCAGATCAAGATGCATTTCCAAAAGGCATATTTAAAACACACAAGTCTGCTCATAGCCTTATTTAAGATTCTGTTGGTTAAGTAATTTTCTTCTACAAGAACATAGACAACAAAACACAGCCGAAGTGTGTACAGCAATACTTGAATTAAACAACCTCAAATAAATAAATCAATTGTAGTAATTAACCGTAATAGTGTAAAGCTCTCAGATAGAACAGGAAATGAGATCTCATACAATTATTCACGCCCCTCAAGCGTCTGCTCATTTTCCCTATCTACTCGCTTTCATTGAACTTGACTGTCTTCACCATTGACTAGACTACACGGCTAGTTACTCAACGATTACAACTACTACTGCCTAATTAACTGATAGTTAACTCCAAAGCAAGGCAACGACTGATACTTAATCCACTAATAGCTTCCGAATGACTCAACTGACTCAACGAGTTCGATCTCGTGAAACAAAGAATTCGAACAAAGAAACTTCTGAATGGATTGATCCAATTCTTGTTGATTCTAAAATCCTCCATTTTATCGTCTAAATTCGCATTAGGTTATCTAATGGCCGCCGTTTGTCGCCAAAGCCATTGATCTGGTATCTGATTAGAATCTGTCAAGTTATATTTTTGAAGCCAAATGCTTTGAGAAGAAGCTTTTGCCAATGTAGAAAAATGTAGATATTTTGATAGAATCTAAAACGAGGAATTTACTTTGATTATGTGAACTAACCATTTTGAAGCAACAATAAAAAATCTATTTTGTGACTTGTAATCGCAATTTTTTACGAGATGTATTTTCACATAAGTAAGAATACATCTACACTAGATGTCATATTTATCTATTACAGTTTCATGCACAAGTTGGAATTTGTTTGGCATCATGGATAGTACAAAATTCGGCAAAAACAATGCAAATTTAGAATGCAAACCTTCTATTGGTTTGACTAAAGAGTATTTTTTTTTTTTGAGAAATTTTAAATTTTTACTCTGGATTATTACAACTGAATATTTATGAGTTGTACTATTTGACTAATTATAGCCTGAAAATATTTTAAAAGTGATTTTATATTTGATATTAAGTGTGATGCAGAGTTAAGCATAATATTGCTATAAATTTGTAATGTTACTTCTCAATGCTTAACTCTGCATAACACATAATATCAAACAAAAAAAATATTTTCAAGCTATAATTCGTCAAATAGTACAACTCATAAACATTCAGTTGTAATAATATAGAATAAAAATTGAGAATTTCTCAAAAAAAATTACTCTTAAGTCAAACCAATAGAAGGTTTGCGTTTTAAATTCGCAGCGTTTTTTTAGAATTTTGTATTACCATGATGACAAACAAATTCCAACCTTTGCCTGAGACTGGTACAAATAAATTTGAAATTATTGTATATGTATACTCACTTATGTGGCACAGAATTTTGAAGATGAAGGTCAATTTAAGGTTGTCTTTATCAAATGACTCGTGGTAGTAAAAAAATGCGATTACAATTTACAAAACAAATCTAGTGTTGATGATTGAAAATGGATAGTTCACATAATCAAATTAAATTCCTCGTTTTAGATTTCATCAAAATATCTACATTTTTCTACATTGGCAATTATAAATTTGCACAAATTAATTTTGGCAAAAAATACATTAATGATTATCAAATTTCATATGCTTCAATAAAGAAAAAACGTTTGCGAAATAAATTAATTTTTCGTAACAAAGACTTCCAGACTCATTAAAAGTCAGTAGCTTTTTCTTTTCGATTATCAATTAGAAATTTGATAATTTTAAGCAGACGATTTATAATGTAAAATTTTGTTCAGACATTTACAGTTGCTTTCCAAATAAATAAAACCAGATCTAGTGAAGAATCTCGTGAATTTAAAAAAAATGGGGAAAAAAATCTTTTTTTTTCTTATTAAAAATGTTTTGAGTTAAAAATTCTTAATGAATATTCATTTTAGGAAAGAAGTACTCCCATCATTTTAATCCAAAAATAGCATATTTCTCATTAATTTTTAACAACGCGGAGAAAGAGATGAGTTTTTGTGCTTTTTAGTTCGATTTAAATATTTCATTAAAAAAATAATCATTGATATGAAAATTTGAGATTTTAATAGTTTCTATTTTGATTCTTCAAGCAAGTCCAGGAATTCTAAAGTTTCGTTAATTCAAATATCTAAAAATCAAAATTTATATTTAAATTAATGTCTTCTCAAGTTACGAAATAATTTCTTTCAATGTTTTCTACAAAACAAAAGTTTGAGAGAAATGTTTTTCAATTAATCATGAATACTTTTAATATATGCTAAATACTTTTTAATACAGATTTCAAAAGTAATCACTTATATGAAAATTTGTGATTTTAATAATTACTGCTTTGATTCTTTTAGCTAGTTCAGGGAATCTAAAATTTCGTTAGTTCAAATATAAATCAAAATGCATATATTGAAATCAGTGTCCTCAAGCTACAAAATATTTTACTTTAAAATTTTCTGCAAAAAAAAAAGTTTCAGAAATATATATTTTTTGTTAATTATGAATTCTTTTAATATATGCTAAAATTTGCGATTAAAAATGTGTCTCGGATTTTTAATACATAGCTTTTATAAAATATCTAAATAAATGCTTTGAGAACAAAAGAATAGGGACCCTGACCTACAGCAAACCTTCACAAAATATCATTAAAAAACAACACAACTCCTCTCTTAAAATATCGTCTGAGAGATTCGAGGCGGAAGATTTGATAACCCCTTCGCCTACTCTGTCAGAATATCCCTTTCATTTCGAGCTTTAATATCGTTTTCACACGAACACAATTTATTTCATGCAAAGAAAATGAAAAATAATAAAACCTAAAAAAACAACAAAAAACAAGATATTCGACGAACAAAATGTAATAAAAAAGAACCTTTATTTATTTATTTTTTGTCATTTTCCGAATTCTCCTTGAACTTTCGTGCACTCAATCTAGCGTGAAAAATTACAGTGGACGATTTTTACTTATTCTTTGCTTTTTTTGAGCGCGAAAAAATATATTATTATTCTTTTTTTTCCCTTCGTTCTATTTATTTCATCGAGTTGAAACAGAAAAGAAGCAACTTGTTTCTGCGTCGAACTGTATATTCTTCACAACCCTTCACTTCTAACTTCTATTGTTTGTTTATGTACTATTATTTATCTGTTTTTATTTTGTCTGTCTTTCTGTCTTTTTTTATATCAGGAATTGTATTTCTAAGTGCCCTTGTCCAACGTTTTTCGAATGCACAATCTATGTCTTTTTGACTTTGATGCGAACAAAAGAACTAGGAAGTGGATAGAACAAAAGTAACTAGAATACAATATAGAATAAACAACTTGTAACAAATATACAATTTGTCTTTTGTATTCATGGGAGAAATTTTTTTTCGAGTAAGCATTGTATTAAGAAAGATATTTGTCAGATATTTTTACAAAAGAAATTTGATCGCATGTATGGCGAAACTAATCAAACATCTTTAATAATTTTTGAAAAATATGATATAATTTGTTATAAAATTTGCTTTTCTTCTTTCAAAACAAATTCTTGATTGATATAATAAGTTATGGATATATTATGGTTTAAACCATTGCTTTTGTTCTGGCAAATAGTATACAGTACATTAAACTTTTCTATTGTTTAAAATATGTACATAAAATACAACTGGTTAAAAGAATTTGTAGACAAAGGTAAAAATAAAATAAAATAGATTCAGTTGAATTCAATAAAGAAAATTTTATTTCACATAAAGAAAATTCGTCAAATAGAAATTCAGAAATAAAGTTATAAAAACGAATAAATAAATTAACTTTTATATTTATTTCATTGAATTTAATACATATCAGAAACTGCAAAAAGTGTTTCTTCATATTATGTCAAAATTGCATTTTGTAACGTTTGTGATATATTGCATTATTTAAAATATTTGACTTTCGTAATGTCAACTTCAACGCGGATAAAATTCGATAGCTCTTTATTATCGTCGAGCTTCCATGTTTTTCTAGCTGCTGCTGTTTTTTTCTTTTTTTTCCCCCCTAATTTTACTGGAACTCAACAAATGAGAAATCAGAGAAAAATGCAAAAATAAATATGAAAAAATAGCTGGAAAAATTTCCTTAGTTAAGAAATATTTATCGCTTTATAGAAAATAAATGGTGCATAAATGATGCTCTGTTAAAAAAATTTGGTTAAATAATAAAGTCAACAAATTGAGCATCAATATAATTTTATATGAATTCTTTCATGTTTTTTTAATATGAAATTAAAAATATTTTTTACATTCATTTCTCAACATGGCAGAATTAATATTTATGGCAATAAAATATTTGAAATGTCTCAATGTAATTAGCAATAAATCAAGAGCCATATGTAAAATAACTTTACAGAAGAAGTTATTACAACATTCTTTATTAATTTTAATAATCAATAATGAAGTATATTGAAAAAGAGAAAGTAGAAAATCATTGTAAAGAAAGATGAATAATATCTTAACTGCTTTTAAAAATGGTACTTAAAAGTAGAAAACAATTTTTAAAACAATAAATGTTGAATCAATTATAAATATAATTTTAAAGATGAAGAATAATTTCTATAACTATTATCAGCTTAAAATCATTAAAACATTTCTAATTTTTCCGATTTTTAATAATCCGATTTTAATGAATGGATTATTAAAATTCAACGTAGTCCTGTTTTAATCGAAATTTAAAAAGAGAGATGCTTATTTATTATATATATTAGAAAATGGTCTCAATATTAAAAATCGAAAATAAATAAGAAACGCAAGTGTTAAGTTATGGAATTTTGGGCCCAACATTTGTACAATGTGATGCGGTATTTTTTGAACGTTTCCCAGTTTTCTAAATAAAGACAGATATTTTTGAAGGAAGTAAAGTTTGTTTTCCAATCAATTCTTATAATATTTTTCTTGTAAATTATTATTAATTATCAAATGTGCGAGATATCAAAATATATCTGGTTTCCAATGTTTTTACTGTAATTATCATTCTGGTTCTTGCATTTAAAATAAAATCAATGAAATATTATTATGGCGTCAATAATTATTATCAATATATACCGTAATTTAGGCTATACTTGTAATTATATTTTATTTAAAAATAATATTGTAATTTAAGTATTACGTAAATGACTATTTATTCTTTATTGCTTCTGAATAAACATTCAGAAGCAATAATAAACATTCATATATATATTTAAAATGTCGGTAAACTGTTAATTTTATTTTAATAATTTTCAAAATTTTTAAAGGTGAACGTATCTACATCTTTAATTACTTTTCTTTTAAAAAAATTATATTATAATTTATTACAGAAAGAAAAGGCATTTCTTTTTTATATACAAAAATTAGTACCATATTAATAGAAATCATCTTTAAATTATTAATTTTTTTAATAAATTTCGAATATTTTTTGGAAGCATATAAATTTTTAATTATTTTTCATCTAAAAATTAATTTATAACTCAAGAATTATGAGAATAAACACTCATTTTTGCAAACAAATGAAACAGATATTAATCAAAATTATTTTTAAATTATTACATAAATTTGAACCCACACGAAAGAAAATACAAATGCTCAGAACTGAATTAAAGTTCAGAAAAAGCTAAACTCTTACTGAGTGAACTATCTAGACAACCACCGACTAACATGGCTTATTAAAGGCATGATAATATGTTTCACATTTATTAGGAAAAAATTCTGAAAGGTTTTGATTCATTTTTAATTAAAAATCTTTAAAAAAATTTTGAAAATGTGTATTAACGAGTATTTATTGTGCAAAAAATAGCTGCCTGCAGGACTTGATAGCTGTGGATATATCGGTCTGCTCCGTAACTTATATTAAAAAGTGTTTCAATACATACGTGGTAACAGGCATGTTTCAAATATACCTAGAGCACCAGTAAATAAGTTTTATCATGCCAAAATCACACCTATTGAATGAAAACATCATCTTTTATACCGATTCCACTAAAAAAAACTGACCCATCTCCTAAATCGTACACAGAATTAATAGATACCCTACATATTATATGAGTAACATAACTTTCTAAGTCCAAGTTTACTATTTTGCTCGTAAAATAAGCACATATTTTAAGAATAAAATTAACTTTCCACATTCAGTTCTAAATAATGTGCCAGGTTCTAAATAACTGACCAAGTGTTTTAAATTTTAGAGCTTTAAGCATTTAACAGTATAGCAATAAGAATTTAAAGTTCTGATCAAGCCAAATTTAAATCCCAAAATTTGCACATATTCAGCTAGATCTAAGAAAAGTTGGAAAACAAAACAAAAACAATCTGCTACATTCTTTAACAGCACTTTTTCAGCTAAATGTGTCGCACTATTTAATAGTCACAAAACAATAACAGTATAATGGTAAATATTTAAAATTCTGAAGATACCAATTCTAAAGCTAAAAAGTTGCTCAAATTCAGCAAAATCTACAAAAAATGTGAAACGAAAAGAAAAATATCCCAATGAATTAAATTCTTTAACAGCCCTTTCTCAGCTAAACTTGTCCCTACATTTAATCTTCTCAGAGTAATAACAGTATAAGAACAAATATTCAAAATTCTGGAGATGGGAATTTTAAAACGAAATCTTTACACATATTCAACTAACACTAAAAAAAAACCGAAAAGAAAAACAACAATATATTTTATTCTTTAACAGAGCTTTTTCTGCCAAATTTTTCGTACTATTTCATCTTCTCAAAACAATAATAGTAAAACGATAAATATTCAACATTCTGAAGATGCTAATTTTAAAGCCAAAAAGTTGCACAAAATCAGCCGAATTTAAGAAAAATTTAAAACGGGTGAAAAGAACTCAATGAATTGAATTCTTTAACAGCACTTTTTCAGCTAAGTCTATCACAATATTTGATCTTCTCAAAGCAATAACACTATATAAATATTGGGTCGTTCGGAAAGTCATTTCGTATTTTTGTGTCAAAATGAAAAGACATTTTCGTTTAATGAATAAATTATTTATTAAATTATAAAATTGCCATTCTGGTCTAATACCTTTTGGTAGTAACATGATTACACGCTCATAAAAGTTTTGGTCTTTGCTGTAAAAAAAACTGATCGAGGTGGTTTTTGGCCTCCTCATTTGAAGGAAAAATTTTGCAAATCAGTTCTGGTACTGATGTACTGTTAACACATCTTCTCCACACATATTGGCTAATTTATTTCAGGCTTGAACAGCATTTTTACCTTTTATAGCAAAAAAGAAAAAAAATGACGATAATGCTGTTTATTGCTCTCCATATTTAAAAGGACACCATCCAAAAACTACTGCGAAGAATCAGCTGCACTTTTTCACACTCAAGCCTTGCTATATCAGATCTTAAAACATAAAATGATTTTGCGGTTTAAGTATGAAATTGGGTGCGAAAAATGCAATTAAATCCTTTGTCAGGAAAAAACGAAATTACTTTCCGAACAACCTAATACTTCTGGCGTTTCTGGAGATGCGAATTTTTAAGCCAAAAATGTGCGCATATTCAGATGGATGAATCTATTAAAAATGTGAAACGAAAATCAGAGAACGATGAATTATATTCTTTAACAGAACATTTTCAACCATTTTATTTTTTGCAACATTTAATCTTTTCAAAACAATAACAGTATAACGATAAATATTTAAAATTCTGGAGATGTTAATTTTAAAGCCAAAAAATTGTACATATTCAGCTGAATCTACAAAAAAAATTTGAAACGGAAAACAAAAAAACAATGAGCTAAATTCTTTAACAGAGCTTTTTCAGCTAAATCTATCTCAATATTTAATCTTCTCAACACAATACTTTCATATAGATAGTTCAAAGAATTCAAATACATACGTGCATTGTTTTATGAAAATAAAAATATATCGATAACAACGAGAAAAAATAATAATTCCAAACAACCCATCCAATATACTGTCGAAGTACATAATCCTCAATTTCCTGGTCCTTAAGGTGACACGATATCAAACAACTGACAATAATATCTCCATACCAAAAAATAGAACGTCTAAGCTGAGCCATTTTCTTCTACAAACTTCCACTAGTCCACCATCTTGTTTCACAGTAATACGATTCTAACCGATATCTATCTCGAACTTTAGCAAGGATTACGACATAAATATGCTTGTTAAGTTGGAAAGCCGCCTCTACAAGATTTCTATCTAGGGATCCCTAAGGCTTAGGGATTTACTTTTTTGTTCTATCTGTCTCTTGTGTTAGCTTAAGTTCTGGAACAGCTCTCTTCGTGGAGCTTTTCTTTTGTTTTACCATCTCCATGTTGTTCTCTTTATTCGCGAATGACATGCCATTATCTTGAGCAGTGACTGGCGTAAAGAACATGCCCTTAGATTGAAAGATACATATATTCAGATTATAAAATCATAAATCATTACTTGGAAAAACTGAGCTGCAGTTTAAAAAAAAAACTAATTTCGCAAGTGTAATCAAAGTCTGGATGCAGATGGTTTAAGTAGAGTGATTTACTATGATGAATGATAAATATATAGACAGATTTACATAATTTCAAAGCTGCAGGTGGCAATGTATAGTTGTGTACAGAAACAATCATAGTAATGGTATACTTAAACCAGCTGTTGCCAAATGAAACAAACAAATATGCGTAGATTCTTCGAAAGAAAAAGAAAACTCATGTAACAATATTATTCGTTTGCTTTAATTTTTCAGTCAAATCAAAATCGTTTGCTTTTAATGAATTGAGATGAAAACTTTAATTCATTGATACATTTATTTTCAAATTTCCCTATTAAATATTTGTTTACAGTTGTGAAACTTCAATGTTATTATAATGGAAGACATTAAATTGTAATTTTTACTATAATTAGTTATGTTTATGATAAGAGGCCAAAAGACTCTATTAGGCACTTTTGGGAATTATTCAGTCATGGTTATGAAATTTTTTATGCATCTATATTAAAATACAAATACCTTAAATTTAAAAAAAAAAAAAACATTTGAAAACGAATGCTAAAGGCTATTTTTAAAAAAAATTAAAAACATTTCAGGTGACATAATTTAAATTTTTTTTCAATTATTTTTTTCTTATTATTTAGTATAAATTTATTTGGAACAATACTAAGTATAATTTTGTAAATCCAATTAAACACTGATTTCTAAGAAATATTTTTATACATATTTACTGAACTTTCATAGGAATTCTATGTTTTTCTGGGCTCAAATTAATTTTTAATGAGCTAAAAACAAAATCAACTCGAAATATAAATTGTCTTTCCTATTTTCTTTTAACGTTTGGCTGAAATTCATTGATATTCCTTTAATTTCTTTAAAAATTAAAGACACCTGGAACTTTTGAAGCATGTTTTAATCTAATTAAAATATCGTTTTGAGAAAAGTCCTTAAGACATTTTTTCCCTTTTAATTCTTCAAATAGTTATTTCATAAAGCAATACATTTTATAACACTGTTTTAATTGAATATAAACATATATTTTGGTGATGGAACGATGAATATAAAATTTCCCGTTTTTGTCCATTTTTTCTTATTTTAAAGTCCACTGTCCCTTTAAAATTCATATCAACTATAAAAATTGAGAAAAGATTTTTTTTTGAGTTGCCACATTCTTACGATGCTGTAAAAGAGTTTTAGTTGAATAAAATTAACTACAGAGCAAGTGAATAAGTTATATAGAGCAAAATAGATATCATTTTATGTATTTAATCCCTTATAATTTTTAAATGAATATGAAATTGGAACTTTTATTATCTAGATAAGAAAATTCGAAACGATCTTGATTCAGACAGAAATTAACAATAATTCTTCTAATATATGTTATAAGAATGAGATAATAATTTATTTTAATATTTATTCTTTATTAAAATTTTTCGGAAATGAACTAATAAAATTTTGCTGAAGTATTACATTAATTTTACAGAAATATTTTTTTATTCTTTTTTCTTTCTGATACAAAGTTGTGTGTTCTTTTTTTAAAATTTTATTTCACATTTTTTTCTATAATTTTTCTAATTTAGGAAAGCTGGCCATTTATTTTTATTTTGCCAAGTTTTTTCTGTAAATATCCATCATTTTAATACGATACAAAATAAAAAATAAAAATGGAGGAAGGTCAAAAAGGCGATTTATAGCCAAGCATGGAATGCCTGAATTTATGTTAAGATGTTGTGGCAAACATAAATCAGTACCTTTTCCTGTGCATGCGCTTCCTACTAGCAGTCTTATAAATGGCCGAGTGTAAACGCAGCCTAAAGGTACAAAAAATCTTATTCTATCTACTTTTGCCAAGCTTATAGTATTTTGATACTGAAAGCTGGTACTATCCATAAAATATTGGTTTTAATTTTGTATCTACCTAAAATCCCTTGACTACCGAAAACAAAGAAATATGTTGAAATAAATTTATATATATCAAACATTATTTTTACTATAGCATCGTTGTCTGACGGCGAAAATGAAAACGCCCTGTCATATGCATAGAAGATTTTAATAAATAATTAAGTGAAAGCGAAATTCAAAACTCTTATAAATAATAAATAATATAAAAGCAACAAACAGAACTCTGATAAATAATAAATAATGTAAAAGCAATATGTAGAATTCTGATAAATAATAAATTAATTAAAAGCAATATGCAGAATTCTAATAAATAACAAATAATGTAAAAGCAATGTGCAGAATTCTGATAAATAATAAATAAATTAAAAGCAATATGTATAATTCTAATAAATAATAAATAATGTCAAAGCAATAAGCAAAATTTTAATGAATAATAAATAATGTTAAAGTAATAACCCAAATTCTATTAAATGATAAATAATGTAAAAACTATAAGCATAATTCTAATAATTAATGTTAAAGCAATAAGCAAAATTCTAAAAATAATATATATTTTTAAAGCAATACGCAAAATTATAATGAATAATAAATGCTGTTAAAGCAATAAGCAAAATTCTAATAAATAATGTTAAAGATTCAAAAGCAATAATATTAAGCAAAATTCTAAGTAATTAAAAAAATTATTTCAAGAATATATCGTAATGTTTGGCGAATCTATTTCACACAAGCAAACCTTTCTATTGTAAAGTTTAAAAAAAATCGTTAAATTCTGTATTGAAAACTACATATTTGATCCTATTATATATTTCTGAATCAAAAACAATTATATTTACAACTTCTCACAATTAATTATTTCTTAAATTCTTTTAAGATTTATAGAACTATGAGATGTCTCAATAATGTTTTTTCTGGTCCTCTTAAAATTCTAAAGTTCAGCACATTTGTATATTCTGGAGGACAATATATTCCTTGTTGTCTTTTTAATTGAATTATAATTGATTATTTGATTTAAATTATATTATATTATTTGGTTCATTATGAGGGATACCACACCATCTCATGTTTTGGAAATTAGATTAATAAGTTAGAAAAAAAACTGATTAACAATATTTCGAAATTATTTTAGAAAAAAATGATGAAATAGTTATTAAATAAAAAAAAATTAAAATCATTCATTTTTTTGTGTGTGTGTGATTTTAAGACAGCAGAACGCAAGTTTTTTTCCCATCAAAGATTTGTAAACTAAAAAAATAAAAATGTAAGATATTATTAACAATAACTATGCAACAATTAATTTCCAAACATGTAGAGTTAAAAGAAGTCATAAATGATTATTAATCATGTTAAAATTTTTAAGCTGATTTTTTATAAGTATTTCTATCTCTATTAAATTTACAATTTTTATTTCGACGTTTAGAATTTTTTTTTCTAAAATTTAATGCTTAAAATATTTACAATAACAAAACATAATAGAATATTCTTTTTAAAATTCTTTTTATTATTAAATATTTTTTTTTACTTTAATATCTAAAAATCTCCAATTTACGACTATTTCTGTGATTCATTAGGCTATAATGATGTATTAGAAATAAAATAAACTGAAGCAGAAGATATCAAAAATATACTTCCTAAAATATTTCCTCATTTGTTGATGGCAACGATGACATCAACATATGACGTAGACTTTATTGACTTCGATCACCAAGCAATATCGTTTTACACATGATAACAAATTAGACAAAATAATATCTAGAAATCGATCCTTTTGTTTTTATTAATCGAATAAACATAACCCAAAATTGGACCCATTAGTTCGCGGAAGTGCCTTAAAATAACAAGTATATACTCGTATTCTAAGTACTTTAATAATAAAAAAATCCCAGACATTAGATTCAAGCCATTTCATAAACCTAGATGGTTTTAAATAACAGACGAGTAGTTAACAAAAACAAATGCTTTTGTCAGAAAAACAATATTATTCTTTTTCTCTAATATATTTTTATCGTTATAATTGATGGATGAAAAGTAATTACAATAAATCCATTTTCATTTGTTATGACGACGAAATCTTATTTTAAGTTTAATCAGTTCCGTGATCTAATATGAATCTGCGAAATCTTATCGTTTCCATCGATTGTTCTGTCAGTGACTGGCTGACATTTTTCGAAAATAGCAGACGAAAAAAAGAGTCATATTTCCTCGAAAATCGTCTGCTTCTATGCATGTATTCGATAATTCCGCCTTAAAAAATCAAAATATTTAAGCTTTTAAGTTTTAAAAAGTAAAATATTTTATTGAATAACCAAAACACTTTCATGTATACAAAAATTCTCTTAAAAAATATTTTTTCTTTGAATAGCGTTTGCTTTTGAAATACGCCATGAAAAAGATATATTCAGTGAAATAGTAGAAATAACTATTAGTCAGAAAACAAATTTCGTTTTTAGGCAATTCTTTTTTTTTATTTTTGTCAAATGGATTGTGAATCAAAACATGCTTTTTACTTGCAATTTTTAAAAAAAAGGTTTTAGGGGCAGAATTTAAAAAAAAAACATTATAGGTATAAATATAAAAAAGTAATCCATATAAAAATATTTATAAATAATATATTGGGTTGTCATAACAACCGTTTGTGATCATAACAAACTAAATGCAATCCTGGCTACAAGGATTTTTAAATTTAAATTTATGTGAGGTGAACTTTACAGAAAACATATCATTAATCAAATCTATTTAACATTATTGGGGAATAAACAAGCTATTTTGAAGTTTAAATTTTCTCATTTTGTCATTGTAAAATTCTCCAAAAATATAAATAATGCATTTCTATTTGAAATTATTCATTCTTATCATTCCGTGTGTTTCAAGCAAATATGCAATAAAATGCAATGTGATTAAAACTTATCACTATATAGGTGGTTAGCAAATTAATAGAAACACCTTATATTTATAAATAATCCTTTATTTTATTGTGTAGAGCCACTTTTGACATGCATTGCAGCTTGGATTCACCTAGGGCAAGTGTTGAATAGTGTCATAGAAGTGTTTAATAGTGTTTAGAGGAATAATGTACCATTCTTCCTGGAGATATTGTGAAAGTTCTGGGAGAGATGCCATTGGAGGATATCAATTCCGTATTGAACGCTCTACAATAGACCATTGCTACAGAATGACTGTGCGTGGAGCAGGCAGATGTTTAACTCCATTCTCGTGTCCATCAAGCTGTGATTGGACAAGTAGGAACGCTTGGATCATCCTAGAAAATTTCATTTCTTGTAGCAAACGAAGTTTGCATCATAGGAGGAACCTGGTCAGCTAAAATTTCTCTATACTTCTCCCCAGTGATCCTTTCTTTCAGGATTACGAATGGTCCAGCAGAAAACCTCGACATGGTTACCCATATCATGACAGATCCACCTCCATGCTTGACAGCTGGAAGGTGACAATCACGATCATACGCGTGTGCAGATGTTTTCCGAGTACTCGTCCTGTAGCAGAGAAAAGTGTTAAACCCGATTTGTTAGATTGTATTACTTTCTTCCACTTATCAATCGACCAGATTTTGTGAGTGTGACACCAATGAAGACGACGTTTACCATTAACATCTGGGACAAGTAGCTTGGGAATTTCTGCTGTGTCATAAATGTTCTGTTTATGAAGGTGCCTTCAAACTGTAATTACTGACACTGGAGAATCCAGATGGTGATAGATCTCTGCGATCAATTTTGTTGCAGTTATTCGCTTTTTAAACATTACAATCCACTTCAATACCCGTCGACCTTTTTCAGTGAGCTTCTCTTTCCACCCACTGTTTTGCTTTGCGAGCTTGTCTTGTCATGTTGTGTGAATTGCATCATGACTTTACACACCGTACTTCTAGAAAAGCATAAACGTTGGGATGTTTCTATCACACTTGCTCCGGCCAGATGGGCTCCTACAATTTTCCCTCTTTGAAATACTGATAGCTCCGACGTTTTACACTTTTTCAAAATATCCAAGAACTCTATAAAACTGACACATACTACCAGAATATATACACTGCTATTTATAAAAGGAACTAGTGACCATTATTATATTTTAATGCTTACGAAACGCATTTAAAAAATGTCACTTTTATTCGCAGGTGTCTCCATTATTTTGATAACCATTTGTATGTCTTTCGTAGAAATCGTCGTGTTACTGAAATTACAACGGAAATTACAACTTCCCATTTTGAATCTTTCTTAAAGAATCGGTCAGATTACTCAAAGTAATTCGTCATTTACATTCCCATTCCAAATCTCTAGCAAAGAACAGCAGACATCCATCACCAAAACTGAAATATAATTCTTATTCTAAATCTCTCGAAACGAATTGAATACAATGCTCTAAAAGTGAAATATAATTCTGTATTTTTAAAAGGAATTAGCTATATTGTTAAAAGTAAAAAAAAGTTTTTATTCCAAATATCTAAAAAGTAATTGGCGGCTTAGATGTTATTCAACGATATTTTATCTTTGACAAAGAAATGGTGAATATACTAAAATAAAATAAAGAAATTTGATGAACAATTGCCCACATTTAAAAAAATAAATGATTTTTTTTTCTAAATTTCTTATAAAGAAGTGGACACATTATTAAAAGTTCCTCTGAAGGAATTGGCCATATTGTTAACATTAAAATGAGTGGGAGTGGTCTCCATAAAAATAAACGTGTCGTGAGAATGATTTATATAGCGTTGAGAATGATTTATATAGCGTTGAGAATGATTTATATAGCGTTGACATACAATAGTTAAGAAATATTAATTTTTGCCATGAATTTAACAAATTTACCGAATCTTTCTTGTCATAGTTGTTGAGTTATTTGGCGATAAATCCCTAGCATGAGATTAATAGTACTCCAAAATCGGTTATGTGTTTTAAACACGTTTTTCTTCGCCGATTGCATCAAAATTTTGACACAAAATTGCACTTGTAACCACAAATCCCATATCAAATTTAATACATTTTAAGTCCTTACATTTTTGAATAATTGCGTTTACATTTTTCTGTCTACAGTATAGATGTTAAATCTGTGTATCGAATTTCATATATTTAATGTCTTTGTTTTGCAATTATCATGTTAACTTATATTTACTATCTAACTAGTTTACTATTAACTTATATTCACTATGTGTATTATTAACTATCTATCCAAACAGTCGAATAGATAGACTTTCTCTGAACAGAATCTTCTCAAAATTTGTTGAAATCCCCAAATTTGGTATAAAGACTGTAAATGCTAAATTTTAGCCTTCTAGCTCAGTGTGTTTTTATTGAATCTTGTTTACAGACTGACAGATGGATGGATACTTTTTAAAACATGGTTTTAAAAAGAGTTTACTCAAGAAGGTATAAAAAGTGAAGTTAAAATCTCGAGCTCGAATTTTTTTGACAATTACTATGCTTTCTATATATTATATTCTTTCTATATTTCTTTATATATATACGAGAAAGTAAAAAAAATTGTCCTTATTAAAAATTTTTTAGACTAGTTCTTGTAACAAATCTCTAAAAAAAATAACAATATTGTTGAAGTAACTCATAATTCCTATTTCAAATATCTAACAATAAATCGGCGTTATTGCTAAAAATAAATAGTGAAGCTTGGAGTTGTTTATCCAAAACACTGATGAAAACTTCAATTCAAAAAGTAATTTCAAAAATTCTCATTTTTTATAGAAGAAAATGAAGAATTTCTTTTCCATTAACCAGTTATTCTTATCTATTTTACTTTTAAGAGACTAAGAAAATTTTAATTAAAATTTCATTTTTAATTGCGACTACTAAATCCGCTTTAACGAAAGATTATTCGGAGAATTTTTTTCAATTCTTTCTATTTTATTTTCGGTTTTTTTTTTTTTTTTTTCGTTAAAAGGGATAGTGAGCAATTCAATGCAAAAAAAGAAGAAACCTGAAGCTGCACCAAAGCAGTAATCTTTTCCAAACTCTTTCTTTAATGAAAGATAAAATGAAGCTCCAATTTTTAATGAAATGATACAATCAACCTGACGAGAAAGTCTCGCATTTGGAATAAAATTTTCTGCCTAAGAAAAGTAGTTTATTCTTAAAAACTCCGGGTAGGGTATTTTTTTCAGAGATGCTCTCTAAAACTATATCTGAATTTTGATTACTATTCCAGAAATTATTAATTATATAACAGATGATTACAAAAAACTACTCCAATATATGAAACCATGACTATCATACCATTCACAAAAATAGAATAAAATTTTGATTCAAAATATTTTGCGATATACGCTCAAGAGTCAAATGAAAAACAGCAAGTACGTTCTAACGGTTGCAGTGGCAAAGTTTCAAAATTTTCAAGTAACATCACCAATTTCTTTTTTTTTCTTTTCGTTTGAACGTGTTCCCTTTTGTAAAAAAATATATTAATAATAATAATTAGCTTTGGGACGGTACCTTTCGCAGGAACATCACTAGAGCTAGACTCGTTAACCCATTTGCATCGTTAGCGTATATATACGCTTAATTTCTCTGGTCACTATCACTGGAGCGTATATATACGCTGCATCATATTATATGCTTTGCACATAATATGATATATACTATATCCATATTATATACTATATACCTATATGCACCTCACATTTCAAATATTATCACAATGGACAACATTACTAACAAATAATGCTCAAAAAGGATATTTTTCTCAATTTTATACAAATTTACACCTAAATATGAAATAAAAAAAATTCCGTCATATGGGCCATTTTTTCATATCTTCATATGATGCAAATGGGTTAAGGATAAAAGAGAAAACAACCGTGGAGTTAATACCAGTCACCCTGTAGATATAATGGTGCAGATATCGAGAAGTTCAACAGATCCCTTTAGACGAGGTACCTACTTTAGTTCTAGGCATCATTTGCCTCATGCATAGTGTCATCGTAGTGTAAGAAGTTCAGGCAGAAAGTTTGTGAAACATAATAAAATATTTTGCTTTCTGTTGCTTCTGTGATGTTATTAATTGTTTTCTCTTTTCTTCTTAGTCCGTCCATCGATGATTATTTTCAAATTACAGGCACCATTCAAACGTTATTTATTTATTTTGCTATGGAGAACGCATTCTAATAAAAAAAAATTGGATTTGAAAGTTTTAGAATTTTGCCAAAGTAACCGTAACTACACTGCTTGACAATTCCAAAGTAACAGTTACGTTTTTCGCAATAATTAAGCATAGACAATGATTGAGAAAAAGGAACTAAGTTCATATTTATAAGGAAGAATGTGAATTTATTATAGTTCAAAATGGTGCAGATATCGATACATCGAAGAATTAAAAGATTAAAAATAAAAGAGATATTTCTTGGATAGTTTCCAAACAGCTGCCCAAAAATTGATCTTCAGCTTATAATAATGAAGACAGGTGTACCTTAGTAAGATGCGTAATAACTATCCACACTAATGCACATTTTGCATCTGTTCTCCATGCTCTCCACTAAACTGTTGAGGAGTTCTTGAAGGATACTTTCTCACTCCTCTCTCAAGGCAATTTTGAGTTTTTGCATTGTTCGAAGAGGGATGGTTGTTTGTGAAACACGTCTTCCAAGAGCAATGCGTTCTTCCGTTGAGATGTAACGCTTCCTCTATCAAAGATGTGACGAGGTGTTTTGCCATTGTGCATGATGCTTGTCCACAGCATCACGCCTGAACCGTACCGATCACGTTCTCTGACAAACTGTTGTGCCTAACGTGATTCACGCTCTCCCCATTGTAATTGAGGCCAGAATCCCTTGTCACATTGAAACGAAATTTGTCTGAGAACATCACTCTTTACCATTTTTGGATATTCCAATTAGCATGTTCCTTACACCAGAGTAATCTCTCACGACGATGGTGTGGTTGAAGTGGGATGCAATGAACAGGCTTCCTTGCATACAAACCAAATTGTTTTAATCACCGTGAGATGATTATTGCTGAAACATGCGTACTAGCGGTTACCATGAGCGGTAGCGGTTACAAAGTTTACAGCCATCTGACAAGGAGTTACATTTATATTCCTTTGTGCCACAAGGGCAACATAGCGACAAACTCTAAAAATGTGGTGTTTCTACTACGACCCCCCGGCAAGGTTTTGCAAAGCATTTCTACCTTCAGAGGTCTTCTTTAATCGAGAGAAGACACTCGTAGGTACACCCATTTCAGCAGTTACAGTGATGACACTTTGACATGCTTTCAGTCGTCCAACTGCTCGTCCATAATCGTAGGCACTCAAATGATGTCTTGCTGACATTTGACAACAAACAGAAGGAATTTTTGTATGAATCATAGGCATGTATGCTATGTATTTTATACAGATAAAGAGTCTTGGTATGTCACTTCCTCTCAACGAATTTACATTTATTGCTTAGCTGTCTGAGAAGTAATTTTGCATATATCCCTTGTTCCTCAGCAATTGTCAAGCACTGTATTAAAATTTAACTCTCGTTTTCCATGTGATTTTCTTCAACGCATATCTAAAAATATTTAGAGCAAAACTTTGATTCTGTTCTTGAGAACGCTATGTTAGTTACAGTTTCGTTCATAGGGATTTTTTTTTATAATCGCAAAGTGCGTCAGATATATAATTGAAATCTCTAGTGGTTGATTCTGTACAGGACAAACCGCTAGATATAGGGCTTTCGAATTTGGTACAAACTCAATTTGAGAGGCAGTATAAAATATTTCAATCGATTTTTAAAAATTTAAACAAGAATTAATCAGTTAAGAGTTTTTCAAGATCTTGATGTTTTTCTGCGATAAGTTCCAAAACTATTGATGCAGAGAACTAATTTTGGTGCCATTTTCAAAATTGGTTTTTTTTTTAATAAATGCATTTTGTTTGTCTCGAAAATTCAAAAATGATTATTAGGAGTTTTAGGACAATTCAGTTTACTTTTATATAAACACCAAATTAAGTATTAAACAATAATTTCTTGAAGATATCGTTATAACGAAATCATGAATTGAGGAACATTTGAGTCGGGTGAGCGATTAGTGTTTTTTCAGTAGCTCCAACTAGAGCCAAGCGTACAGTTTTTCTACATCACAATCGCTTGAACTACCACTTTTTACAAGGATACACATTCACACACCTCACAGATAGAACAACCATGCCCGAACAGGGATTCAAATCTGGAATGCCCAGATCACGCAAAAGACGCTCTGTCCGCATGTTTACAATCAAACTTAACTTAAAGGAAGCGCAACAAATATTCCTGGATAACCAGTTGGTCGTCAAAGTTAAAAAGTCATCAAGTATATCAAATTAATAAAATTGTTATTACAATAAACAACAGATATATCAATACAACTTTACTATGAATAGAAATTTATACATACGAGACTTAAGTGAAGTAACCCTAATGAGTATTCTCAGCTGACTAGTAGGTTGCCGAAGGCTGCTAGTAAATTATTAAAATTGTTTTTAAATATTTTTTTAATATTTTTATTACAAATTGATCGCATTTTAATACAAATATTAAATTAGGTATTAAACAATTATTTATTGAACTTATGAACACAACGGAATAATGAATAAAAGTGTATTTATAACAGACTTATAATAGACAGTAACCATAACGAGTATTCCCCTGCTGGTGGCCAAAAGTGGCAATTAGTTATTGAAATTGTTGTTAAATATCATTTATTTCGTTTTTTAAAAATATTTTTATTACAATACGATTGTACTTTTATATAAATATCAAATCAAATATTTAACAATGATTTACTGTTCACATCAGTACAGAACCAGTACCAGCACAAGTACAGAGCCAGTTCTATCAATAATTTGTTTAACCACCTCAGTCATCCGGTTACGATCAAAATTCAATGTTCAAGGTGAACCAGTTCAATCAATAATTTTTTAATCTTCTCAGCCATCAGGTTAAGATCAAGATTCAATATTTCGCATTAGAATCAAATATTTAAAACAAGAATTTAATGTACATATCAGTACACAAGTACAAAACCAATTCGATCAATAATTTTTTAACCACCTCAGCCACCAGGTTATGATCAAGATCCAATGTTTCATACTCAAATCAAATATTTACAAAATAATTTATTTTATATATCAGTACACAAGTACAGAGCCAGTTTGATCAATAATTTTTTAACCTGCTCAGCCATCAGGTTACGATCCTGATTCAATGCTTCGCATTCAAATCAAATATTTAACAATAATTTATATTGAACCAGTATAATAAAAGATAATATTTAGCAATATATATAATACATACATTGTTAAATATTTTGCATTATATAATATTGAACCAGTTCAATCAATACTTTACTGTACACATCAGTACATTAGTACGGAGCCAGTTCGATCAATAATTTTTTTAACCACCTCAGCCATCAGGTGATGATCAAGATCCAGCATTTCGCATTCAAATGAAATATTTAACAATAATTTACAGTACACATAAGTACACAAGTACAGAAAAGGTTCAATTAGTAATTTTTTTAACTATCTCAGCCAACATGTTACATGATCAAGATCCAATGTTTCGCATTCAAATCAAATATTTAACAATAATTTATATTGAATTAGTATAATAAAAGATAATATTTTACAATATATCATACATGTTGTTAAATATTACCTTTTATCAGTATTTATATTGTTAAATATGTTGTATTATATAATATTTAACAATTGAACCAGTTCGATCAATAATTTACTATACACATCAGTACACAAGTACAGAACGAGTTCGCTCAATATTTTTTTAACCACCTTAGCCATCAGGTTACTATGAAGATTCAGTGTTTTGCATTCAACTCAAATACCGGGTGGCCAGAAATAAAACACCCCTACTCTGACCTCCCTGGATATCGAACTACTCAGTGTAAAGGCTTGAAAATTTGTGGACATACTATTCAAAAAATGGGGAAACGGATTTCACGAAAAAAAAATTTAGTTCCAGAAATCACCGATAGGTGGCGCTGTACCACTGGACGTATGCTGAAAAGACACAAAAACACGTTTTAAACACATTTTATTTGAAAGTACCAAGCATACATGAAACAAGGACGTTATCGATGCAGGGAATGCTGCTCAATATGGTTCCCTTCCTGAAGATGTAAAATGTGAAGTCTGTGGACAGCTTGTTCAACTGCGGATCGTAACTGGTCATCTGAGATGCTTCTCACATGCAGACTGATACTCTCTTTCAAATCTGCCAAGGTTATCAGACGTTCTCGATAAACAAGGTTTTTTAAGTATCCCCAAAGCCAAAAATCACACGGATTAAGATCCGGTGAACGAGATGGCCAAGTTGTCGGAAACGCGCGACTGATTATTCTGTCAGTGGTGAAATGTTGGCGAAGAAACTGTTGCACAGGGAGTCCAATGTGTGGAGGTGCTCCATCTTGCATAAAAGTAATGGTGTCAAGGCATTGGCGCTGCTGCAAATGGGGTACAACAAATGTTTCGAGCATCCTTTTGTACCTGTTGGCCGTCACGGTACATGTCTCAAGGCCATTGGAAGTAACCTCTTCGAAAAAGAACGGTCCAAGGATGAATGTGGCTGTGAATCCACACCAGACTGTAACTTTCGGTGAGTGGAGTGGAATCTCTTGGAAGGTACGGGGGTTTGTCGTGTCCCATATGCGACAGTTATGGGTGTTCACTGTTCCACTGAGGTGGAAATGGGCCTCATCGCTCCACAGAATCTGCCACGGCCACGATGCATCCACTTCAACTCTAGCAAGAAATGTCAATGCAAAGGTCAGTCGCATCTCCCTGTCTGTGGCCAGCAATTGTTGATTAGGGCGGATTTTGTACGGGAAACAATGCACCATTTTTCTGAGTACGTTCCACACTGTGCTATAGGGAACACCCAAGTGTCGTGACACTGCACGTGCACTACTGCAGCCTAAAACATTATCCATTGACTGTTCAACAATACCGGTGGCAACATCTTCAACGACATCTGAACGAACCGGTTTGCGTCCTCGACCAGGCTGAACTCCAAGATGTCCAGTTTCCTCGAATCGAGCGATCATTCTCCTGAGAGCTTGTGGAAGCAATGGTCCCTTACGCAAATCCTTAAGTCGGCGAAACTCTCGAAGTGCTGCTGGAGCATTTCCTTTATTCTCGTAAAACAACTTCACAAGCAAAGCGCGTTCTGGCAGCGTGACAGCCATCACTAATAAGAATGACATTCCCCACCTTTTAACTTCTTTTATACCCAGAACATGGCTTCTAACCATGCTTTATGCAAATTTTTCTGGTTACAGTATGAAATTGCAGTTACAACGGGAGTTCTAGCTTCTTTACTATTTTTATTTTCCATAAGGGGCAGAAAAATTAAAAAGGAAGCATGGAAGCATTCCATTCCGCATAAACATTTTAATTTTTATTATTATTTGTGTCTTTTGATCATAGTTCCAGTTGTGCAGCGCCACCTATCGGTGATTTCAGGAACTAATTTTTTTTTCGTGAAATCCGTTTCCCCATATTTTGAATAGTATGTGTACAAAGTTTGAGCCTTTACACTGAGTAGTTCGATATCCATGGAGGTCAGAGTAGGGGTGTTTTATTTCTGGCCACCTTGTATTTAATAATATTTTACTGTACACATCAGTACACAAGTACGGAATCAGTTCTATCAATAATTTTTTGAACCACCACAGCCATCAGGTTACGATCAAAAATTCAATGTTTCGCATTCATCCTGTTTTAAACCAAATAAGCGGAAATGCTCGAAATTATCTGGAAACCAACTAGACGCGAAAAAGAACCTACTAGCGGAAATCGGAAGTATGTGTGATAATGGGACGGCTGCTAATGACATAAAAAACGCCCTTTTTTTAAACACGCTCGTAATTTCCCAACTAATACGGAATTCCTATACACGGAGCTGACGTCACGGAACTATTTTTAAGCCGACTTCCACTTCTCAGTCATTACTAAGTAAGGAATGCGATACGCGTTGAAAATACGCAGGTTGTATACTCAGATGTTGACCAATTAGGACTGATGAGACTAATATCTAATGGAATAGGGGGTACAGACACTTTTTGGAAGGGTTTGGAAGAGTTGTGGTATCAAGGTATCCGGCTACAATCAAAGGAAAATTTTCGAAAAATTTGATTTAAAAAAAATATTTATGATTTTTACATGTATTAACAATTATAAACTCTATAGATACAAAAACAATATTTAAAAATATAATATTGTTTGAGTTATAGGAAAATTTGTAGTAAACTTAAATGAAATTTAACTGTTCTCTTCTGTTTAGTGCCACTTGGTCAAGTGCCAAGCCTAATGAGAAGTAGCTCTCTCGAATGAAGGCAGAAGTGTGCGCTTTTCGTTGTTAACGAGCACAGTTAAGGTGAAAATACGACTTTGCCCGAAAACACACGACACAATCCTTTTTAGGGGGTGGTCGAGCTCATTCGTACACTCATCCATCCATCCGCATGTCAGAATTTCGATCCAAATCAGAGACTGACCCATCCCTGATTCAGTAACCCCACAGTTATAATTTGCTATGGGAACTTAGAGGACTTTGCAGTCATGACCTATTGAACTTGCCCCAAATGTCATTAGCCAACAAGGCGGTGACAGAAATCGCTACCTTTCTGTTACGAGACTGACGCTCAGCCAACCAAGCCACCGCGGCCCTAATGTCAATTAAAACACCATAGATACAAAAAAAAATATTTGAAAATATAATTTATTTTGAGAAATAGGAGAATTTGTAAGAAATGTTAAAGAAATTTAACTATAGCGATTAACACTCTAAACAAAATTGTAACGCAGCAACTTTATTTTTCTTTGTACACAAGTTATAGAATATAATGATGAATGAAATGAACTAAATTTTAAGAAACATTTTGAGATGCAAAGAAGTGATGGGTAAAAATAGACAAAGATTAACTATTTAATTAAATAGTTAAAGACAAATTTTAGCAGAAAAATAGGTCCAAGACCTTCCTTTTCTTAGAAAAAAATAAGCTGTTTTGGGAGTCTGAACTACAAGAAATAACAAAAAAAATCGCCAATGTGGTTGAAAATCAGGATTTTTAATACAGTCCACCTTAAACTGTATCATTTTTAAATGTAAAATTGGAAATGATAATATTAAACTTTAATTAATTAATTTCGCAGCAAATAAAAATATGTATCATTATACATAATGGCTTGAAGCATCCATTATGCCTTTCAGAATTTGTTTTTCTTAACTACTGTTTTGCATTACGAGTAAAATTTAGAAACGAATCGTGTTAGTTAAGCTTTGTTCCACTGATTTAGAACTGGGCCAAGATAGCCTGGTTGGTAGGGTGTTGGAGTCGAATCTCTTGTGGTGGTGGTGTGGTAATCGTGTGTGGTGGCTGGCTCGCGTGATAATCTGTCGTGGTCACAAAGTCCTCCATGTAGAGAGTAATATCACTGGGGAAACTGGTTCAGATGTGATCGTTCTCTGATCCAGGTCTAAATTACGATCTGTGGATGAGTGAACGAAATGTAGGAATGAAGTCCAGTCTGTAAAAAGGGTTGTGACGTGAGAGTAGCTGATTCGTACTCTTGGCCCTAAATGGTGCTACTGAAAATAAACAAGAGACTTAAAATTCTGATTTAATTGCAATGGCTCTTCAGTCAGTGGGCTTGTCGATGATAATTTTCATTAGAAACGACAGCAAGCAGAATGTTAGCTATATATATTTATTTAAATTCCTATTTTGAAATTTCCAACTACAATATTTTATTTTCTTATATCAACAGGTACTTTATTTACCCTTTCCTTGTTAAATATGTTTTAATTCTAATTACTACATTGTTTTAGAGTGATTTAAGCCGGCGTCCTGGCTTAGTTTGTCTTCCTAGTATGTTCTGGGCGTCCCGGGCTCGAGTCTCGGTTGGGGCATGGTTGTTATTCTGTGTTCTGTCGGTGAGATGTATGAATGTGCCCCACTGTAAAAAGGGTGTGTGCAAGCAAATGTGAAGCATGAAGTAGCTAAGTCGTACTCTTGGCCCAAGTTGGCGCTACTGAGAAACAAGAGACGTTAATTTACGCTTAAAATCGCCGACAGCGACCAGCAGTTTGTCAATGACAAGTGCCATTTTAAACAACAACAACAGAGTGATTTACTTTTTTCATTTTTACTCATATCTTCAAAGTATTTTTTAACTGAGTATGAAGACTACTCTGCATCTTGGACATTATTCTACTACAACCAGCGGGTGACCGAGCTCCGCTCGGAGAAAACAGGTATCGAAGCTAACTCGAAGATTTAAATTTTCAATTGTGATTTATCAAAACAATACATGCCATAAGAAAATTTGTGAAACCATTGGTGAAAAGATAACCGGTTAAACCTCGGCTTTTCATCGTCCACCAGCGATGTCATGTCTTGATGTTCCATTGGAAATCCCCATCTGCACTAGTCTTTTCCATGTTTGCTGACCATGCACGGAGCACTTGGGTTCATATCACCACACGGGTTATGTATCATCCATTTCGAGATCAGTTCCTTGAGTTCGGGATCATCTTCTGGAAACTTTATTAGTTCGCCATAATGGCTATAGATGGCAGCACGTTACCGCTTGAAACCTATTAGCCATTATGGCGAACTAATAAAGTTTGAAAATATCCTATCCGTAACTCCGAACTGCTTGACCGTAGCGCTTCAAAACCGGCGCCAATCAATTCCTCGTGGCCAAAAACCCCACACCCCCAAGTTTACCGGAATTTATTAATTCTGGGGCGATTTTCGACTTGGCAACCATTCCTCGTATTAGTATTAGATATTATCATGAAGTTAATATATTATTGGAGAATTACCCTTGTCTTTTGGAACATTTAAGAGTATAAAAACATTAGCAGCTCACATTGCTACATGTTAAATCGAGTACTCGTAGAAATATACAGTGAGAATGCGAGTTTAAGTTAATAACTTTAATCAATAGGAAAATGCCAACTTGTAACCAAACACGAACGTAAAAACTGTCAATATTTTGCTTATTTTATTTTTTAATATAATATTGTTGATATGTTTAATGAATTAAATGTTAGCTTTCTAAAATATGTCCCTTTTCTGTATTTTTAGTTTTCTTATAATTTGAAAACCCGTATCATCAATATTTGCGTTTATTCGCCAAATGACATTTCCCTTTCACTTTTCAAAACAAAAATATTTTATTTCTAACCATCTTTTACGTCACGAGAACGTCCTTGAGCGGTTCTTTTGAAGTAAGACTTTTTTTTTTCATTTTTATTCATATCTTCATGCTTTCATATATTTTTTTAACTAAGTAAGACAAGAGAGAGCTCTTCATCTACAATTTCCATAAAGACAATTTGTAGAAAATGATCCTTCCTTCACAAAAAGCCAAACGAGTTTCCTTAACCCTACAATACCCATTTTGCATAAACTACTTTCTAACATCAGACTTTTAGGCAATTCCTATTCAAAGTAATACCAAGTACAATAAAAAAGCCGACTGTTATTAAATCCAAAACGATAAAGTCGTCTCTTTATTCAGTAATCCAGCATAAATTCTCGCTCTTAGAACAACGAATAAGTGAGAATAAGAACAATAGAAATAATTTTATAGCGGCAAAACTCCGGCAAAAGATTAATAAATGTTCCGTGTTAAGCCTACTTTTTCATTCCATTAGTTAATTACAATTCGAACAATTGCCATTTACCTAACGAAAGTCTAGTTTTCCTGTGTGGGCTCACTTTCCAACACATTCGTGAGCAAACGATTTTTTTTTTCTTCTTATTTTTCGGGTTGGCAGTAATCTAAATTCGCTTTTGTCCCCGAGAGAATTTGTGTCCGGAGGAATGGCAACACGCAAGAATATCGCTGGGGAATTTGTCGTGTGTATCGTTTTGTGCAATTCTTTTTTTATTTATTTATTTATTATCTTTTTTTTCTTCTGCTCTCTTTTTCGTTGTGTGTGTGTGGAGTTAACTCGCATACAAGGTTTTGATTAAAGTCGATGTTATCAGGAATATAAGGTTGCTGTAATATGCCATGTAAGGTTTAAGTTTACATTTGTATGCAATTTCATTTCGGTCTAAGGGATTGAAGAACGATTACATTTGACGTTTTTCGTGCTGTTTGTAGTATCGGAATACATTAAATGTATTTTTTTATTATTACATAATAGACTAGAATATCCTAAAAGATTTATTTTATATATATGTATATATGCAATTCATATAAATGTCTGTTAAAAAGATATTGTTACATTGAAACTAAACCATGAAATATGGTTAGATTCTCTATCTTACATAAAATATCCAGAAGAAAAAACAATTTTATATATATATTACATAACGGTATATAGCTGTCTTCTTGATATGTATGATTTCTCGGAAGATATTGAGTTTCTATTTTTAAGAAAGAATAATATATGGAAAGTGCATTGAATACAGAGTTTCCACATATGCATATATACGTATGTTGGAATTTGAAAACATATTCGTGTAAGTTATTCGAAATATTTTCATGAATAAATTTTTTTTTGGTAAGGTCTACTATGGAAACTTATTCCGTAGTTTTCCGCCATCTGTAGAAAATATGGGAATTTGCTGTATTTTTACTTTCCAGCAGACAAAGCAAGAGCATTGCAATCGCCAAAAAAATTCAACCTCCCAGACCCAGACTTTCATCAATTTCCCAGCTTCAGACCTTGCTCAATAATAGAATTCAGTTTGTTTGTTTGTACACTGTCTATGGGAAGAACTTAAAAACACTTTGAGATAGATGAAATTTGGAATTTAGCACTTCCATTATATAGAAATTTGTAACATTTGGTAGAATTCATTGGATAAAGAATGCGGTTACAACATATTGCAAAACTGCAAAATTTTTTAATTCCCATTGATATTGGTAACCATAGTAACTTTTCTAGAAATTACAAATTTTCAAAAGATTTTATTTTCAAAAATGAGCTTCATTTTTAACTAAGAGATTAAAAACGATTCTGATTGCATAGTACCGTAAAGTAACACGAAATTCAAACACTATGCGCAATTATTTTGACATTTGATTTGCTACATAGCAGTTGATAGAGACTATTATCAAAATTTCCATGAGAGAACTTTTGATTAAAAAAAAAACTTTAAGACAAATAGATGAAATTTGGAATTTAGCATTTCCATTCGATAGAAATTCATAACATAATGTAGAATTCATGGGATAAAGACATGGGGTTGATTCACATTGAAAAATGAGGACAATTACATGTCATGTGCAGTCACATTTATTATGTGATTAATTACATTAAGTTAACTGCAAAATTTCTTAAGTCCCATAGATATTGGTAACTATAATAACTTTTCTAGAAATTAGAAATTTTGCCTATAAATTTTTTAGAAGATTTTATTTTCAAAAATGAACTTCATTTTTAGTTATTAGGAGATTAAAAATTATATGTTGACTGCATAGTACCGTAAAGTAACACGAAATTCAGATAATATGTGCAGTTATTTTGATACGGGATTTGCGACATAGCAGTTGATACCATTATCAAAATTCACGAGAGAGAACTTTTGATAATCATACACAGGATTAGCCTTCTCAACATAATCAAACTGCACATTGCACAAAAATTTGGTTTTCAGAAAATTTCATTTGATTTTCGTGAAAAAAAAAATTAACTTCATTTTTTGGTCAATACAAATAAGAAAAAAGTTGACTTCATAGCACTATAAGGTAACATGAAATTCAAACATCACGCACAGTTACTTTTGTCGCTTGATTTGTGACATAGCAATTAGTTCCATTTTCAAAATTCCAGACAGCGAAAATTTGATGATTAAGGTCAGGATTACCACTTTAGAATAATCAAATATGGCTATTGCACATAAAATTAATGTCCAAAAGATTTCATTTCATTTTCCAAGAACTGAACTTCATTTTTATCTATAACGAAAAAAATAAATAAATATGTTGACTTCATAGCGCAGTCAGGTAACATGAAATTCAAATACCATACGCAATTAATTTTGTCATATGATTTGTGGCATAGTGATTGATTCCATTATCAAAATTTATATGCGAGAAATTTTGTTGATTGAGCACAAGATTAGCATTCTCAACGCAATCAAATATACATTTCGATTTCCAGAAGATTTTATTCGATTTTTAAAAAAAATCATTTTTAGTTATTAAGAAATTTAAAAATCTATATATATGTTGATTTCAGAGCACCGTAAAGTGAGATGAAATTACAATACTAGGAACTGTTGCCTTCGTCAAGTGATTTGCAACATAGCGGTTGATTCCATTTTCAAAGCTAAAGCACCAGTGTGGAAAATTTTGCTGTTTAAGCTTAGGATTAGCTTTTTCAACTCAATCAAATATACATCTAGCACTTAAAATTGATTTCCAGAAGATTTCATTTGATCTTCAAAAGAATTGAACTTCATTCATAACGTTGAAATTTTAACTGAGCACAGATGACTTTAAACTTTAATGACTGGAAGAAAATAAATGTTACGATAACGACAGGGCTAATAAAAATTGATATTAAAATCGTCAAGTTGGAGTCCCCAAATTCGTATTTCAAAACAATTTTATCCGAAATTACGTTCACCGCGCAATCTAGTTTCCCCATGCAAAATAATGAGTTTTAATATATTTACAATTCTTCGCTGAAAATATTAAGTAACATGAAATCGCTATTACGTTTCAATTGCCTGGATGAAACCTAATTTCAAACATCCATTTCCATTAAGAATCTATCCAGACGCAACTAAGGTTACAGTTTCGAGTAACATCTGAAGTCAATTAAGTATTCACTCTTTAATTTTAAAACGGCGGCTTTTATTAATTTTCTTCTTGAGTTCGGAAATTAGCTGGAAGCTTCTGTAAATAAAGAATGTATTTATTATTTCGCTTTGCATTTTTGGATTTGAGTGGTTCGGAATATGTGCAAACGATTTTATGTTGAGAGTTTGGATTGCAGCTGCTTCTATCGTTTGCAATTGCGATATTTTTTGAAAAATGTTCTGGTTTAATAAATTTTAAATGAAACAGTTTCTGTCTTGTTACATTCAACTAGAAAGAGCAAATTATTTTTCCCTCTTGATGCTTAAAATAAAGTTCTCTCTTAAATGTTAATTTGCTTCTTGTTTGAAACCGAGATGGTTTAAGTAAATAAGGTTATGTTTCGAAAATGAATAATTCGAAATTTCCTCAAAAGTGGAAAAGGTTTGTTGAACATGTAATAGGAAACGGCAGAGGACTGAAAATGGAATGTAGATTTGATGTAGAGATTTTGATACGGAAAAGCTATTGAATATATTAATGAACTAAGTAAGTACAGAATAATCATAGAATTAAAACAAGTAATATAAAAAGCATTAAAGTAAAATTTCTACTTAGATCAACAAAGAAAAAGCTACTTGAAAAGTTTTTACTTTAAGTGGCGAAATAGAAAAAGCCTTGAAATTAAAATTCTTTGAAACTTTCCATTATATATATGACGTTGAACTATTATTTTTAGTTTGTTACAATTTATTCGTTTTTTCCTCTCGTTTCTAATTTATGAAACTGATGGCGATCTGTAATTTATCATCACGTGAAAAATACTGGAATCCTCGCATTTTACTGATTGAGCTACTGCCCGTTGAATCCAATTTTCCTTACAAACTGCTAAAACTTTACTTAAAGTATTAAAGATGAATCAAATTTAATTAATGAATTAATATTTAAAAAAAACAGTTTTAACACAAATGCCATCCACTACAAGTTTTAGAAGATTTATCCGAACTTGACTGAATGAATAAAAAGTATTTTATTAACGATTGAGAATTCGAACAAGATATATTTAAAGAAATGAATATAGAGAGAGTGTGAATTAATAATAGAAATTGAAAAACAAACGAACCATTCAGTTGCAAGTTTGTTTGTTTTCCATTTCTAAATGAAGGATAACAGGTGTCCTGGTATACGGGTAGCATGTTTCCCCCGAGATTTGGGTTTCCCAGGTTCGGGTTTGGGTCCTGGTTTGAGCATAGTTGTTCTTCATCTGGGAGGTTTGTGAATGTCCCCCTCCCCCCTGTAAAAAGCGCTTATACAAGCGAATGTGAAGCACAGAGTATCTAAGTCGTATTCTTGGAGCTAGTTGAAGCTCCTGGAAAAAACCGGAGACACTTACTAGGCTTAAATCGTTAACAGATAATTATCAGCGGACTCTTAAAGTGCCGTAAGTAACGATAACAACAAGTGTCTACAAGTTGTATCATTCACCGTTGTCGACTATTGGACAACCATTTCCGTAATTTATTTAAATTTCACATTTGAAGTTGTGTTCAAATCAAATTGATATTCATTATTCAAAGACTTTCATCAAGGAAGGCTTTAAAGACTTTTACCAATGAAGTCTATACAAAGTGTTTGGTTCTAATGAATTGATTAAAAATTATTTCATTTCTAATGTAATAAGAAACTTTGTTCAAAATCTTAAGCCTCGGCATTTTTTTACGAGGCAAAGTGTTCGTGTTTCTGAGACTTTTAAAAGTGCTTTCTAACCATGATCAAGAATTTAAAAGATGTCCTCTCAATAACGGTGCTGGAAGATTGTGAGAATGCGCTCAGTTTACAATACACCTGGAGGATATCTTATTGAAATACAGGTTAGCAAGTATTTATTTTATTAGCAACATGATTTTCCTGTTATACTGTAATATAGTTTTGGACAGGTAAAATTACAGAATTTAAATCCTGAAAACCGGATTAACGGAAAGTAAAAGTCGGACAATCCGTGCAACACAGAAGTCATAGTACTTTTTCAAGTTAAAATTCAAGAGGTAAAAAATATCTAATAAAGCTAATATTGAATGTAGTTTGTAAATTTTTAACAATCTGTAATATTGATTTTCTGGAGTGTTAATATCATTATGGAAGAGATATTTACTGATATGGATGCTACATTGATGCCAGGTCAATAATCTTAGACATTGGCGACAAACATGGCAACTACTTGCTGACTTGGCTATAATAATGAAGATTCAGAAAAATACAAGAATCGACGTCATATCTCTATTAAGAGCCAAAGATTGGAAGTTTTACTAGGAAATGGTCATATTCTGTTGGGAGAATATAAAAGGCGAGGTGTTAGTTTAAGAAGTGAATTCTGATCGCAAAGCGAGCAGATTCCTATTTAAAGATGTGTTGTATATTTGTGCTATTAATCTACAAGTGGTGGATTGTGGTTTCCATATTAAAGAGTTGTTCCTTGCATTTTTTGAAGGAAAGTGGTTTTGTGTTATACAGACCAAAATAGGCAATGGATACAGCAGATATTATTTGGAAATCATATGATTAGAATCGTTGTTGTATATATATATATATTCTAAATTTAATCAATTTAAAAACATTTGCCGTAAAAATGTGCAATCTATCTACCAGAAACTACAAAAACATTCATGATGAAAAGAAAAAATAAAGCAGTTTTGAACCATAAATAAATTTGTCATTATGTCAGAGATATTTTTCGGTCAAGAAACCTTGAAAACCAAGAAAATATTCGGTTAATTATAAAGAAAAGATAATTTAAAGCACATGTTATTAGTGACATCGTTATGTATGGGTATACAAAATACTCGAATAGCAAATGGTAAATACAACACCGGATTCTTAAAATAATTCGTGAATATTTTAAAACTCATGCATCTTGCTTATTGCTTGAGGGAAGGTAAATGCATTGACATAACTGGGAATATTTAAAAAACGGTTGCTTCAAGAGGTTAGGTCAAAATTTAAATACGAAAACTTCATGATGATTAATTTTTGTCATGCGCTTTACAAATTTTTATTTTTGAAAGATCTTTTTGTTATTGAAATTTTGTTTCCTGCTTTAAAATTCGAACGAAGGAAAAATGTTTGTAGATGACCTTGAACTATTGGTCTATGCATTCTTTTACCCTCCCGAATAAATGACATCCTATTTGGGACATGTATTGTTGTTTTACTTCAAGCAAAGATGGAAAAGACCTTGTAATTTGATTATTCCTTGAATTTTTAAATCAGAAGAAATACACTTCGGTATACAAGTCAGGTCCGCTACTATATTCAAAGAGATTAGGCTAAATGATTATCCTTGAACTACATTAAAGGTTGGCAAACATTAAATGCAAATTTATTAGATAACTACTTTTAATTCCATTGTAGTTGTTATTAATTAATACGGGTACTTTTTCCTAATACGCGAGCGAGATGTCGCCAATGTGAGCCAAACGCGAGTCAAGTCGCCAAGCGAAGCAAATGATAAAATAAATGTCGCCAGAGTGAATAAAAAGTGAACAAAGTCGCCAAGTGTAGCTATGAGAAATGTGAGGTAATTTTGCATTTTTTGACTTTTTTGGAGATTTTTCACTTTTTTCCACTAACAATTATTTGGCGACTTGTTGGCGATTTTTTTCCACTGCCCCCGTATAAAGGAAAAGTACCTTAATACGATATCAATTCGTCTTCACTTACTCATCTTTAACGGTTCCTATTTATTTGTAAATGTTAGAGTCTTGTCAAATTATGAACAAATGCCCATAAGTGATTTCCTCATGTGAGCATTTTACACTCTGTTTACACCCACTATTACTTTTGTCCGTTAAAAAGTGCAAAAGCCGGGAAATAATGCTAATCATTATTTAATATGGCATTGCCTGCCTTTATTTGTCAATAATATGGGCCGGCAACCTGCGGCTCTTCTGCTCCATACGAAAAATCAATAATTTATTATCAAAACCCTTAAAGAAATGATAATATATATTTTTAAGTACTTAATATCTCAACAGCTTCTATTAACATAATCGCTACGTTTAACATGATCGTAATAAGATAAATCCGAACTACTGTTTTATTCTCGGAGATGAGACACCGTGACCATGTTTATCTTTAAGCCTATGCCGTGTTTGAAGAAGTAGTTTGTATGGAAAAAATTACTTCAGTTTTTCAAAGACATGAAAAGAGTCAAATTACTTCATTTTAAAAATCTGAAGCAACATCCCGATGAGACCAATGCGGTTATTGACACGAATTACTTTAGCATAACTTTAAAAAACATGAAAGATCGATTCGCTGAGAGATTCGAGTAATTCAAAACAAACAAAAGTATTCTCGCCTAACGCAAATCCTCTCAACACAAATGAGATCTATATTGAGCCATTTGGAATAGATGTTGGCTCACTTCAAATGAGATTAATATATTTGAAAACCAGACTCGTGGAGTGGCAAGTTTACAGAACTCAAGAGCAAGTTGGAAGAGTTGAGTTTCCAGAAATGCATTCACATCGCACTGCACAAGTGGACATCTCTAAAAGTAATTCCGCCTCTTTTGATGGAAAGTTGCTGCTCTCCAGTTCCATACGAAATATTAATAATTTAGTTTCAAAACCCTTAAAAAATAAGAAAATATATTTTAATATATTTTATTTCTTTCTCTCAACAGCTTCTACTAACATAACAGTTAATCACAAATTGCTACGCTTATCATGACCATGACGAGATGAATTGAAACTATTGTTTTTCTCTTACAGATGAGACTCCGTAACCATGTTTAGTTTTCAACCAATTGCATTTCATTTCTGTCTCGCCCAAACAGCCACAGTTAAATTTGAAAACAAAAGACTTGTAGAATGGCAAGTTCAAAGAACTCAGAAGCAAGTTGAAGGCCCAGATATGCATGCACATCGTGCAGCACAAATGAACAACTCTAAAAGAAATTGCAAGAATCGAGGACCTCATATTCGTCGTATGAAACAGTCTTTCAAAATTCTACAGTGAAATGAAAAAGTTTGCATATCAAATGTTGACGATCTTTAGGTTAGCATATTCGTATAGCAAGCGTTGCATGAATGTATTAAAAAGCAAATTTAGGAATCAACTACCGCATAAAATTCTACTGTCGGGCTTCAAACAGCAAGCTATAAGCCAGATTCAATCAAATTTTCAAGAGGCATGTGAAGCCAATGCTGCCATTGTTGTAACTATCTATATTTGTATTTTTTATGAATAAAGATTATTCAGCATTTAAAACCGTTTATTTTAAATCAAAAATCAAATATATATATACAAGCAAATAATATTAAATCTAAAATTTTTAGTGGCTCTTTAAAACTTGGAAAATTCTGTAAATTATTGCTTTTGGCTGTCCCGCTTCAATAGGTTGCCGATCCCTGGTCTATAACGTTTTCACACCAGTTGTTAAGTTTGCTGCTTGCCCATTCAGATTAGAAAGCAATTAATGTAACGGTTTCTTTTTATTAATGTTTTCCACTCGATGAACATCACTATACCGTTTTTTCTGTGAAAAGTGTACAAGGAGGTAATCTGCATAATTAATTAATAATTGCATTATAACCCCACCTTTACATTCGCACCTTTAATGTTTCTTAGTCAGTTACACCATTTTCTACAATCAACCCATTCAGTTACCCCATGCAATTTTCTGTAGATGGCCCTGTCAATTTAAGAAACAAACTGACGTAAGCGATTTCTGCTTATTGTCGTTTTCCACTCGATGTACATCACTACTCCGTTGGCTGTGTGAAAAATGTAAAAACCAGGTAATACTGCTTCATTAATTAATGGCAATCAAGATGGCAAAATAATAAAATAGGTCATTTTATTTTCAGTATCTTTACTCAAGTAAAAGGAAATAAATGCATCGACAATAAATATTTCACTCAATTAATTCCAAACCATGAACTTTGCCAACATTGCCTTAAAAGAGTCAGTCTGAGAAACTAAATTTGTAGATATGGTGATGATTATTATAACATTTCCGCTACATTTTCGATTGATCTATTCTTCATCATTTGAGAAAATTTATTAAACCTGAATAAAATATTACCCAAATTCTGTCAAATGATAAATTGTCTTAAGAAGCTTTTATTCTATCTAGGACTTCCTGTATCACAACGAAAGCAGAATTTTAAAATCAGAATAATAATTTATCCTAATATCTCCTATCTGGACTAATCTGTAGACTCAATTTTTTTTTACTACAAAAGAAAAAGGACTCTTTGTCGGTTATAACTTGTGATAAAGCAATTTTGCATTTTCTCTAAGTACTTCAAGAGTTAATGCTTTTTTAACAGTTGCAAACTTTAAATGGGACTCTACCATTACATGAGCTCTTCAAAATATGCACAGAGAAAGTCAAGTACTGCTAAAAGTGGACCATATCCTGTCAGTATAAGAAGAAAAAATATAATTTTTTTTAGATAATGGACTCCACCTTAAGTTGAGCCAATGTAAATTCTTAGTTGTTCGTGTTTATTTGCTCATTTTATATTTTATTTTTCTGGATAGTGAACTCTACCTAAGGTTAAACCAATGTATATTTCTCGTTGTTCATGTTTATTTGTTTAGTTTTAATTTTTCTGGTTAGTAGACTACCTTAAGCTGAGACAATGTATATTCTTTGTTGTTTATATTTATTTGTTTATTTTATTTTTCTATTTATTTATTTTTCTTGTTCACTTATTAATAATTTTTCTGTCTTCAAAGTTAAAATGTCTATTTTTTCTAAATTTTATGATTTACTAATTATATTTCAATTACACTTTTAGAATGGAATATTAAGTAGGCTCTTCCTCTTGAACCATATATAACTCCTTCACTTTTTCAATTTACAGCAGCCTCTTTATTTTTTTGGGCACTGATTTTGGCTTTTTTTTTTTTTTTTTTGCATTTAGTAGACATGCATAAGTTATTTTTGAATAGCGAGTCTTTTGATAGTTATTTAAATTCTATATTTAAAAACTTAATTTTGAGCTTTTCACCTGTGCAACGCCACTTTCGGCACACACCTAATCATCATTAGAATGCATCATTAATTAATAAATATAATATTACTAAGCTTTTCTGTTCTCGCTTTCGATGTTTTCCCTACCAGTTACACCATTTTCCTCAAGCTACCCATTAATTTCAAAAAACAAATGATGTAAGCGGTTTTTATTTGTTTAGTCTTCCATTTCAGGTACATCATTATACCCTTGGTTCTGTGAAATGTATAAAAATAGAGTACTTCACCATTGATTAATGATGATGATGACGTGTTTGTCTTAACACAAGTAAAGGGGATGCCGTAGCTTCTGAGGTTAAAGACCCATAAGCACCCGAAAGCAGAAGTCTGACTTCTAGCTCAAATAACGATGACGCACACACATACGTTCGTTTGCACAACGCCTTTTTACATGAGGGATCATTCATATATCACCACAGATAGAACGCAAGGGATGAACAACTATGTTCGAAACAGGACTCGAACCCGAGATTCCCAGATGACGGGAAGCAGCGCTACCTCTAAGTCAGAACACCGTCATCATTAAGTAATAAATACATTATTACCTTGGCTTCACATTTTCGTTTTCAAAGAGCTTCTCCTCCAATTATCCCATTATTTCTAAAAGTCCATTCAATTTAAGAAGTAATTGAATTAAGGTGTTTCTGCTTATTTATTCTTCTATCGAAAGTAATCGGCGATAAAAAAAAGTGTGATTATTCATATGAAAAAAAAAATTGAGAACTGCTGAATTAATCGCTGAATCAAATTTTCACTATCTGATGATCATTTATCGCACTTATTTCTCACTTTGGGGTAACAGATCTTATTTTTCATTGAAATTGTAAAGATTTTTTTTTCTTTCAAAGAGGGATAAAAGTGTGAGTCATCATCAAATAATAATCTATAAAAATTTAACTTAATCGAACATTGACGCTGAATTATCATTAATTTATATTTCATTTACTTCATTTCTGCTAAATTTTCTTCGAGGAAAATTTTTATATTTGTAATTTGAGGATAGTTAAAAAAAAGTGTAAAAAGTTATATATTAAGAGGATGAGAATAATTGCGAAAAAAATTAATTGAACAGATTTATTAATTAGCAATACATTTACTGAATTTATTTTCCAATTTTGAGAGAGCTGAATATTTTAACATATAAATAGGACTGTAAAAAAATCGTTCCATCTTTTCCAAAAGGTGGTTACAAGTAAAAAAAAAAGTTAATGATACCTTGTGCCAAAAGGATGAGAACTGCTTACTTAATCAAACGTTTCAGTGAAAAAAAAACTGAGTAGTTCTCAAGCAAACTTCCTCAATCTGATGCCAAATTCGCAAGTAAAAAGTGAAATATTGCAGTCTTTGTTACCAAACGATATCTCTCCTGAGCTAATTATTATTCCTGCTGACTATTACCCCTCTATTGTTCTTCGTGTCACAGCACACTCCCCTTATACAAACGAACTCCCTAACTTCCTGCCCATTTCTGACTGTGACCTTCGCTCGCATCGAATTCGATCTTCATACACGATTACCACCTGTTATTTCAGTATATGACGTCACGTACTCTACGGGTCACCTAGGTAACCGAAGAATAGCTGAAAGAGAGAATGCTATATGGGATATACTACTTTTTTTCCTCTCCTGCTTTTTTCGATATTATTACCTACGCTTTGTTTCCCATGGAAACTGAAAACTATTTTATACAATATGGCAAAACGACTTTTAGGGATAGCGTGAAGTTTCAGTTGACTGACGTACGAAGTGGGTACTACTAATGAATCATTTAGAGTAATGGGGTTGTTAGTGGTTGTAAAGTGTTTCGTTAAACGTATGTTACAAAAGATGTATAAGCAGACAATAGCATGAATAAGAATATATTTAGGGGGGGGGGGTAACTACATGTTAGCATTAATTAAAATATGATATAAAGTTGTTACATCAGGTACATTTGAAACAGGTGAATACAATATGTCTCCAGATTGTAATTTATACACGTGGTAATTTGAGAAAAAAGATTATCTGGGCTGCTCTTCCTAAAAATAGGGTGAAAAATTCATTTTTGAAACGAAGTAAAAAGTATATGAATTTTGAGTTTTTGAGTTTTTCCCTTAAATTTGAAAAAGTCCGACAATTCTGGTAGCCATTTATATTGTCACGTAAACTCAAGAAGACACAGGAAGTAGAGTTAAATGTATTTATTAACTCAACTCTGAGCTCTGTGACTGAGAGATCTTCAGCTTTTTTACAAGTAAGGAAAGTTCCAGATTACCCTTCTGCAGACAGTACGAAAAGTCTAGAACATTTATCTGGTAAATTAAAGAAAGGTCCAGAATTTTCTAAAACACGAAATAATTTGAGAAGAGAAATAATCTGGGCTGCTCTTCTTAAAAATAAGGTGAGAAATTTATTTTTGAAACAAAGTAAAAAGTATATGCATTTTGAGTTTTTGACTGACTAGTCCCCTAAATTTGATAAAGTCCGACAACTCTGGTCATCATCTATATTGTCACGAAGATAGAACTCAAGAAGACACAGGAAGTAGAGTTAAATCAATTTATTAACTCAACTCTGAACTAAGGACACTGTAACTGAGAGAGTGAAGATAATCGGGCTGCTCTTCTTAAAAATAAGGTGAAAAATTCGTTTTTGAAGCGAAGTAAAGAGTATATACATTTTGAGCTTTTGACTGACTGGTCCTCTAAATTTGATAAAGGCCGACAATTCTGATCCCCATCTATGTAACCAAATGTCATCCATTTAATTAATAGAAAAGAAATTTCAATAACCTAGTGATAAGTTTCCTACATGAGGGCTTCAAATTCGGAACTCAATTCCACTACAGATTAAATCATTTTAGAACTCAATTCCACTACAGATTGATGAAAATTTAGTACATCTTAAATCTGACGTCTTAGGCCACATATTATACCGCTAGTGTAGTGTGAAAGTTTATAGAAGGCGTACCAACTCAGATCCCGTCTTTCCAATCTGACTGAGGTTAAACTTTGATAAATCCGTTCCAAACTAGCCATTGTGATTCATCAAAACAAATTAATGTAATTAAGCAAAAACTTGATGGGGACCAAATTATGCTCTAGATTTTCAAAACTTGAGTTGTTTCGTTGGATCCAGAGTATGATACAGACACTCAAAACTTGAATGTTAGTGACTAAAATACGCTGTAGATACTCAAAACTTGACTAGTTGAGACCAACTGGTTAGCCTGACTGGAGTTGACTGATTAGTCTAATTTAATCTAGTTTAGTTATAATCTATATATATAATCTCTCTTCTCTCTCTATCTGTATATATATATATATATAGTTTATCGTGGTTTATATACATAGTTTATAGCTTATCGTGGTATATAAAGTTTATCGTGGAAAGACTTCTCCATCCAGTTGAAAGATTCGAATAAACTTTTCAAAACACACATAGAATCTTGCAAATTGCAAATATACAATCCTAGCCTATAAAATTATCTCATCAAAACATTTTAGTTTTTTAACTATTACTTGATGATCGTTAGGGTGGTGCTACTTAGTAGACTAGCAACTTTAACTATCTCCATTCCTCATCATTCTCTTTATTTTACTAGCTCGAAGGTTAGCGCAACGAACAAAGTTTAGATGTTAAGATTGATGAAGTTATCGTCTGCGCTATTCAATACAGCTTATAAAAAATAATAAAATGAAGTCTAAGCTTTACATTAATTTAAATTACTTATTCTAACGTAGGATGCCTTTTCAGTCATCTAAAAGTAATTGAGATATGATGCTTTAGAAAATTAATGTTAAAGGACATAATTAAGTTTACTTTTTTATCCTTTCATTTTTTTCCTCGTAATATTCTGCTATTTTTGGTGGCAATGACATTTTTATTCATCGCTGAGAAGGTTTATCTTAATTTTTTTTTTGACAAAATGATAATTAACTTATCAAGTATTCAAAAGGATTTTTCTTTCATTAGTTTTATTGAAATGGAGATAATGAAGAAGCCGATTAAGTTTAAATGTTTTCTTGCTTGTTTTGTTAATTATATTGGGGTTTATCACCGAGTTCAACATTCTTTAACTTCTTTGATGTAGTAGTATTATTATTATCATAGGAGAGCTTGTTGTTTTGATTTGAGATAGTTGAAGCCACAAAATAAGTAGGCAACAAATTGTTGAGGAAAAAATTGACCATTTTTCGCTTTTGGGGCATCCACTTTTCGCTTTTAGGGTTACTAGAAAAGAATGAAGAAGGTTTCCACATTTGGTGCTGTATCGCCAACTAAAGTTACAACTTGATTGCCAAATTATTCCTTCCCTGAATTCTTACGAATTGTCTGAAATATATCAAATTTTGTATGAGGATTTTGTTCCCACAAGTGTAGTTTTAGGGCAATTTTTGTTTCAACAGGTTCTGAAAAACGAGTCTGAAACACAAATTTTATTTTGAGATACTATTGATGGCGTTTCAGTGTGGTTTAATTATATTAACGTCCCGTTTTTAAAGCAATACTGAGGCCGTTTTGGGACGAACTTTGTAATTTTAACAGCTGTTTGATGATGAAGACGACACTTGCTCTGTAATGTCTTGATCCTGACCGATCGAATAAGAGAGTAGAATTTCAGACAATTCGTTTATTTACAGCCATATATATACAAAAGATCAACGTGTTCTATTCTAGGTTTGAATTCACACCATTATACCATTTGGAAGTGGACGGTATTTACACAACAGTCGAAAGTTGAAGGTTTATCATGAAAAGAGATCTCTATCAATTCGGAGAGATAACATCACGAGAAACTAACAGGCTTTTAGTTAACACGTCTACTCCAGAGTGGAGCGTCATTCACTAGTCCACAATCCAAAAATTCTCTTCTCTTCTTCAAAGAAAACCGAGCATTTTATTGCTGTCCAAACTCCACCTTCTCATTTCCCATTCGCCCAGTTATGCTCTCTACCGCCCAATATTTGTCCAGCAAAATACCCTCATCCAGTAGCTCTGTTCTGGCTTGGGAATGACTATCCATGATGCGTCCTCGTAGCTTATCCTTCTAGGACACGTGTTAATGTTCACAATGGGAAACATTTGACATCCAAATGGTTTGATACTCTTCTCCCTTGAAGGTGCATTAAGTTTCTCTTAAGAGATGAACCCCACTTGTGGTTCTTCAGTTGACATCACTAATCATCAGATGTGATGACCACTCGCTTGAAGAAGATCTCTCTTCTGGCAATCTGGAGGCATTTAACAATGGAGAGTTTTAACAGGTGGTGATACAGCTGACTGGAAGTGTCGCTTATGAAGAATGGAAAAGGGGAAAGTTATACCCAATTTCCTAACTTCCACATCACGTCACCGGAATGACGTTTGGCCTCGACAGATCAACATTCAGCAAACCTGGTTACACTGTCTTTCTTCACTGGAATAGGTCTCGAACCTCAAATCCTCCGGTTCAGAAGCCGAGACCTTACCATCAGGCCAGCATCGTCCTTTTGGCATTCTTGAGACTATTTGGCAGGATTCACATGATAGATTCAATAAAAATTCTAAATTCCAACCAAAGATTAATGTTTCTTAACTACTGTATGCAAATGATATGCAAGTCCTTCTTCTAGGATAATACCTTTTCTAAAAAGCTTACATGAATGTGGGAGGCCACTTCCGTTGGTTCATATTTGATTTAAGGTTGAGATCCCGTAAAAATTATACCCCAGAAATAATTTTAAATGATGATGATGTGCCCGTGTTTCCACGGAAAGGGATTGCAGTAGGGGTAAGCACTAAAGGGCAGAAGTCTGACTTCTAGCTCATATGAAGATGATATACACATTCTTTTGCACAACCCCTTTCTTACCGGGGGTCGCATTCATAAAACTCACAAATAGAACACAGAAGAACAAACATGCCCTAGCCGGAACTCGGACCCGAGATGCCCAGATCACGGGGAAGCCGCGCTCCTCTAAGCCAGGACGCCGACAATAATTTCATATACTAGGAGTGATAAAAAAAGATAGCTGCCAAGGCAAAGGAAAAATGCTTTTCTAATAATAGACACATGTTGCAAATGGTAATTTAGAGACATATGTGGCGATAGCTTCTCTACATAATCACCAAACTTATTGAGGCATTTATCACACCACTGGACCAGTTTGCTTAACCCGTCTTGGTAATAATTAGGTCAATGGATATTGAGTCAGTTCTCGCCAATTCTTCAAATATCACCGTGATATGAACTTTATTTCGGATAAATATTTCTTCAATGCCGGGAAAAGGAAATAGTCACTAGTAGTCAAATCGGGGATATATTTTTAGGGGGTGACTCCAAACCTTCCATCTAAATGTTTCTAGCAATCTATGACAGTTCCAAAAAAAGACCACTTTTTCTATTCATTGCTTCTCCCACGTACACTCAACAATTTATTTGTGAAAGTCCAATAGGAACACATTCTTGGCTCATAGAAATCGTATGATGGCTTGCAAGTCTACGTGAGACCACTTCTCTTGACGTCTTGCTATGACTGTCGATGTTTTATGTCTAATTCGTAACTCTATCACCTCTAACGACTAGTCTAAGACAGCTAAAGCTATGTGTCTCTGCTCTGGGTAACAATATTCCCATCCACAATTTCTACATTCCAAATATTGCTGCTTGTAAATATATTCTTCGATCACCCCTGGTATACTAGAATAAAAAGGTAATTAAATAGTATCTCCTATTCGATTTAATTGAAGACGATTCTACAATGTCCTATGAATGCATTAATATTTTATACTCACAAACTACTTGGGCAGAGATGGATTTCTCACATTCCCTCCCCTCTAAAAAAAAAATCACGCAAGGGCATCATGTTGAATATCCTAGTAATTTTCCCATCCATTCACCGAGAATATATCTGTAGTAAGGCATGAATGTTGAAAAATACAATCCTACAACTGTCTTGTCCATAAAATTCCTCTTAAAAAAACTGACACGTTAATATTAGGTTTGGAGAGAGAGAAAAAATACATTTTCTCTTCCTTTTTTCTCACGCTACTTTATTTTTTAATGGGATATATCATCTAAGTCTCGCGTGTTGTGGATATATGCCAAAAAAACCTTTGCTATATTTTCTAATTACACATTTAGTTATTCGATGGGCGGGGCCTCGTGACGTCATAGAATCTTTGTCCTCTAGTATGAACTTTGCCTAAGGTGGGAAAAATTGTCAAGCCGATATTAATAGATTGTAGCACGATTTTCTTGAAGATAGAGTATTCTGCATGAGCTCGCTGCGTGTGTGCTGAAGTGCTTAAAGCCTTGTGCACGAAAAGTTACACGAAGTATTGTGTGAACTATAATAGGTTAATGATTGGTTTTGTTGTAATGAATACCAAATGAAAATTGTAGCCTTATTATGCATAATGAAATAACGATAAAGTTGAAACAGTTGATTGCTTATATAAATTACGTTTGCGGGTAATCAAGTTTGCATTGTATAACTTTTTTGTTACATTGCTGCAATAAATTTCATTTGCAAGTAAAATATAATGGCCGAAACGAACCAAAAGAGAAATTATGAAAGTGCTTTCGGAATAATTTGATTTCATCTTATTTGTATTTGAATTTAATGACTCATTGATTGAAATACAAACATTGATTGTCTTCCAAATGATTGTATTTTTGATTACTATTTTAGCGGAATGATTGATTGAAATATAGATTTATGGACATACTTTTCAAATATTCTTATTTAACAAATATTTTGATTACCATTTTAGA
>JAPMOQ010036116.1:485607-522760 GCA_026543055.1 Argiope trifasciata
GATTACCATTTTAGAGGAATGATTGATTGAAATATAGATTTATGGGCATACTTTTCAAATATTCTTATTTGACAAATATTTTGATTACCATTTTAGAGGAATGGTTGATTGAAATATAGATTTATGGGCATACTTTTCAAATATTCTTATTTAACAAATATTTTGATTATCATTTTAGAGAATTATCATACTTTTCAAATGACCTAATTTTATTTGTATTTCAATTATTCATTTTGGATGAATAATCGATTAAAAAACAAACTTGTGACGTATTACTCGTTTAATTTTTAACCTAGATTTTCATTTTAGTGAATGATGATAATTGATGGAAATGTCTAGTTTTATTATTCATTTGATCTGTATTTTGAATTTTCATCTCGGATGAATAATCAAGGAAATATTAATCTTAAGAATATGCACTAAGCGTTGTTTCATTTCATTTCACTTTTATTAGGAACTAGCCGCCTTTGGCGACCAGCTGGCTCGCCTTGAGTAATGCATTCTAAAATTTTCAATTAAATACTTACGTACCTTGCTCCCTTTATAACTTATCAGCCAAATGAATTTAAACTTCAAACTCCGATAGTCACGTAACTCGTATTATTATAGAATTAAGATTATTTGTTCATTGTACTACATATCTCTCTGACCTGTAATCAGCTGTTATGGAATTATGTGGAAAATATCTCATCTAATACTTACCCCATAACATTATGCTACGATTTCAACATGTGCCGAACATCACACTTTCCTCAGGCAATAAGAGGTAATTTAATCATTCCGTTTAAGTTTTGTCAACGTAACTGCAAAAGTCGGGATTTCCATGCATATTCTGTCTAAATTCAATCATATTTACCGTAAATAAAGAAGATTTGTTGAATTAATTATTTAGGTATTGCAAAAGATTATAGAAACCTTTTCTTTGCATTTATTTTTTTAGAAAATATCACATTTTATATTTCTTTTATTTTATCCAGTCACGTGCTAAAATTAGCACTTCTTTAGATTAAATTTACGATTATAGTTGTTGTTTTTTTTATTTGAACTTCCGTCATTGTTTTCATTTATTTTATCCAGTTACGTGCTAAAAAAACATAATTAAAATACTTCTTTAAAAATTAGTTAAAAGTAGAAGGTTAAGTTACACATTAAAACACTGATACTATGAGAAAGCTAATTTTTTTTAAATCTTCAAATTGATGTAAAAATCATGTTTGTGCGATAATATTTTCGGAAGTTAAAGAGGAAAAACGGTTAAATTTCGCTTAATTTTTAATTAATTCAAATTCTAATTAAAAACTCGAAAAAAGGGCTCCGAGGTGCATATTCCCGACCTCCAAGGTATACATGTACCACATTTGGTAGCTGTAGGTCCAACGGTCTGGTCTGTTGAGCGCTAACACACACACACGCATTGAGCTTTATTATAAGTATAGATATAGATTATCTTTCTGAATGGGAATTGTCCACTTAGCAACACTTTTCTAAAAATATTCCATAACTGACGAAATTTTGTGTTGTGAACCAAAATAGAATGTCGAAAATTGCATTCCTGTCAGTACTATACTCTTCCAAATTTCCAAAATATTCCATAACTGCTGAAACTGTGTGTTATGAACCAAAATAGGATGTCGAAAATTGCTTCCTGTCAGTACTATACTCTTCCAAATTTCCATACTATACAAACATAAAAATCCTTTATTCTTCCTTGATTTACAGATAGAGTTACAAATTTGAAAAATAATTTCATCAAATATAGCTACTCGAGCGAAGGCAACAAGCGTTGGTGAAATATGTATGGTGAAATGCCATTATGTTAGCATTGTGTTTAAATGATGTCTAGGTCACCTGATCAAAATTGTGAGACCCATGCATAATTTTGTTGTGGGAGCTTTATAAACCAGATATCAACATTTAAAATAAGTGATCACTTTTTCCTCTTGGTCATGTTATCTGACTACGTACCTTAACGTTTCGAGTTCGATTCTTGACTATCGCAAATAGCTACATTGGTGACCTAGAACGATAAACAAACAAAAACGCAACCGTTGTATAGCTGTTGTGACGCTCTCTTTTCGAATAAAAAATATTACACTTTAAATCTATCAGGCCAAACGTCCTCCGGCTGGAATGGTGTGGAGAGGGGGTGCCAGCTCAAGTGTTGTCGTCCTCGTCATCTGACCATGGTTCAAAATCACGAGGTCCGTCTCAAAATAGCACAAGTGTTGCTTTACAACGGGGCGTTAAAATAACGAAAACTAAATCGAATAAAAAGTAAATAAAAAGGTTGATAAATAAGCATCAAATAAAAAAGGATGATAAATAATCAGCAAATAAAAATAAATAAAAAGACGATAAATAATCAGTCAATAAAAATATGCAAGGGGCATTAGAATCAACAGCCAATATATCACTACTAAAAATCAACAAATATATCGTTCGTCTTACATACGACTCACTGGAGGGAGAATATTGTACTGGAAGCTTTATAAACCAGATAACAACTTCAAGACTGGATGATCTCTTTTGTCTTGTGGTCATGTTATCTGGCTACGAGCCTTAAGATTGCGAGTTTGGGAAAGTTTGAGAATTCAAAACAGTGTTACTTTAACAAAACTAAACACACATTTCAACATCGCTTGATTGATCAAGATTTAACTGCATGTTCATTTGCCTATTATCTTTGGTGGCAGTGCCATAATTTAAAAATAATTTTTTTTTAAAGTTTTTAACGCTAAACTTTTAAGATACGCTTTTAACAGAATAAAAGTCAGATACAGTGGCCTACCGAAAACTTTCTCACATGCTTTCTAATAAACTTACCACACCAGACAACGCATTGGTGTACAATAACTACGAAATATTAATCTTTGACTTCAGTTTTGGATTTTTTTTAATCTTCCATGCCAATTTTCTTTGATACATTCAGCAAAAATTCCTTGGAAGATTTTTTAAGCCCTCCTTGGCGAGTTATTTGGCGACTAAGCCAGGGCGCATAATATGTATTTCAAAATCAAATTTGTATTTTAGACATCATTTTTTTATCGATTGAAACAAAAACCAGTTACAAAACTGTTCATGGGGTCACAAAATCACATACCAAATTTAATATACTTAAGTCAGTGTGTTTTTTAATATTGCGTTTACTTATTTTTAAAAGTACAGACCAATAGCAATAAAGGTTGCTTTCGTAATTATCTTGTTAACTTATGTTAGTACAACAGGAGTCGGATTTTCTCTAATCCAATTTTTCTCAAAATTTTATATAAAAAATTAACAGATTTAGCGTAGAGGCCGTTATACCGAATTTCAAGGTCTAACTTGTCTCTGACATATAGATATATTTGTATCTGACAGACAGATGGACATTTTGCAGATATTTGTTTTTCATACTCAGGAAGGTTTACAATGTAGAGGTACATCAAAGTCTCGAGTTTGAATTTTCTGTCAATTATTATACTTTCTCTATACTATGCATATGAAAAAAGGAGAAAAAAATTTAAACCAAAAATTTGGTGATCATAACTAAAATCGAAAACGCAAGAGACTCAAGCTAAAATCATCTAAATTAATTGAAATTTAAATATTATTTATAATGTACATTAATTTTTATGTAATAAATGTTTTTTGTTTGTTTGTTATAAAATTCAAGATGAAAGAAAACCAAAGAAGAAAACAAATTTGTTTTTGCTGAAGACTAAAAAACAAAAAATACTATCAACCTTAAAGCACTTGAATAATAAAGTCAAAAAATAGAATAAATACTATTTTTACTTCTCCTTTATATATCCTTCAATTTCAATGAATGTATTCATTTCCAATACAAAAATAAATAGCATTTTTTCTATCATTCCTAATTAAACAAAACAGTTATTTTAAATTCCAAACGATATTTCCAAAATTATTTTTCCTGCGACAGCAACGCGTCGGGTACCAGTTAGTCTTTAATAATAAAAGAGCTTTTTACTTTTTTTTTAATAAATGTATTTTTTTCGTCGATAAAAAGTCCTTTTAATCACTTTTGTAATAATGTCGCGTAAAGAAAGTTTGCAACTAGCTCAGTGGCCGAATGGTCAAAGCATGCGATCCAAACCCGCAATTTGCGGGTTCGATGCACGCCATGGCTGTTGTCTCCAAAACATGGATTTTTAGTTTGTTTCTTTATATTCTCTTAGTTATGTAAATTAGTTGTTTCTGGAATATTCTGTTCTTGTATAAAAGCTAATACCCATAGTCGTGGGTAACTTCTCGTTCTTGTAAAGTTGCAAGTCTCTACTTTCCTTCAATAAACTTGTTTGTTAGTTTAAAGCTGACGGCGTATTTATTTAAATCTTCTTGACAATATTTAGCATTTTTAATATTTTGGACTTTATTTTTATGATAGATATTGCGACTGAAAAAAATGTTTAAAACACCTAAACCTTTTATGATAATAGAATACAACCACGTTAATCTTTAACTCTTCATTCAAATAATGCAATCACAAAGACAATTAACTTTTTAATTTACATCATGTTTCAAACAATCATATATATTTATTGAGATTTTGAATTCTTTCATTATTTTAATGTTTTCCCTTTTAATAATACTTTTTAATACTTTCCATTTAATAATGTTAATACTTACTTTTGTAATATTTCATTGCTTTACAGTATTTTAATACTTTTAATATGGTATGATTAATAATCTATTCATAAATAATGAAGCTCAACAAGAAATAAAAATATCTATTAGACTCATTTTTAAAATTATCTTTATTCTAATTCCTGAATAAGATTACATTAAAAAATTTATTACTCAATAATTTTTACCCTAATCGCCAAATTAGATGCCAAACAAAATTTTTAAAAGGATAAAAATGATCTATAAAATGGGATTTAACATCATATAGAAAAATACTTTACTGTAATCCCTAAAGTAAGCATTTGATAACCAAAACGCTTTAGGATATGAGAGTTCAAAAATCCCTGTTTTCAGGGATTTTTTTTAAGTCTGAGTAAATATAATTTACTGTCCTGCGTTTCGTACTTACTTTAGAGGTAATCGTTTATAAGCTGTCTTCAAAATAAAGTGGTACAAAAGGTGTTTTTATATACGTCATATATTTATCTTCTTTAGTAACGTTGGGTTTAATTTTAATCTATTAGTAATTCCTTCTCAAATTTATGTGGTAAATAATCTTGAAGAGAAAAAACAAAATTGCAAGATTGTTAAGAGATAATTTTATTTTCAAAATAAAATTTGAAAGGGTTAATAAGTTGGGTCAAAATATCTTTATAATATTAAAGTTTTTTTAAAATATTACTTTTATTGTTGGTGGTAATTTGAAGTTTTAATATTTTGATTGTAGTGCTTTTTATTATTATTATTATTATTGATCGTCCTAGACGACAATTTGTTCGACAGGAATATTGGTTTTATTTTGATTTCTGATAAATCATTATTGCTAAACTTTATGTCTATGATTTCACCACATTATATGATTTTAAAGTCATTTAATTTTAATTGTCTTTCTTAAATTATGTTTTCGTTCATAAGTTTGTTCGTTCTTAATTTTTGTCTGGATATTTTGACATAAAATCATAGCACTCAATGTAAACATATCATTCGTCTATTTTCTAAATATCAATTTAAAAAGTAGATGAATGAAATAATAGATTTTGAATGATATGATAATTTGAATTACTTACGAATGAAAAAATAACTTAAATCAGATAATCGATTTTGAATTACTTTTCTTATTATTGTCGTATTACTGTTTATTTGTTTTATTGTTATTATTAAACTACTCAGATATTAAACTACACAAAAAAAAAATTCTATGAAATGATGAAAGGAATTTGAATTTCAAGGACAAAACGATAATATACAGTAGAATATTAAGCAAGAAAATATTTTTAATGAATTGATAGAATTTAGAAAACGGAAAAACCCTATTAAATTGATAAAAATTAAAAAGATGTTTTTTAAATTTTGGTACGACGTCAAAACCATATTTATACAACAATATATTCAGAAGTTATAGCGGGAAAAGCAAAATTCAGACTAATTTTTAAGTAATTAAAATTTTAATTGTTTTCAAGCAAATCCCTCCGAGGGGAATTTCTCATTCTTCAAGGTGTATATTTGCCAAATTTAATATATCCAAGTCATACACAAGTAAAACACACGTATATGTTCGTCTTTATCATTAATAAATGTATTTTAATATCTAATATAAATAATACCAACGGTTTTCAAGGCATAATTTTTGCTCTATTTTGTGTTTTGGGAGACCTAAAGCATTCCTGTTTTTGAAGATAGTTTGAAACTTTCAACTATCTACAATCATTGCTTTCGAAATAATGTTAAAATAATAATTATAAAATAAGGTTTTCTTAGGAAACCTCTTTATCAGTATTTAAAAAAGGGACAGATTTTTTAGAAAAAACTCAGGAGTCCCAAACGAAATTTGTAAAAACGTTGTGCAGGTAGAGGTACTTAAAGTAAATTGTAATTACATTTCTAATTTTTATACACTAATTTTTAAAGATTTTTTTTATTTCCCACTACTTATCTCAGGTGACGAACTATTTGGTCAGTATGATAGTTTACATTTAAGTTCAGATAAATACCTATTTGTCTGGCTCCGATAATTTCGTTTAGTCTGGTTCAGATAAATTTAGTTTAAATTTAGGCCAATAGAGAAGTGCGACTGTTTCAAACCGGTTGAAACTGGTTAATGTCTTAGATTAATTAAGACAAATAATGACTTAAAAATAATAATGCTCTCTCGTGATAATTTGAAATTTGCGATCGTAGATTTCATTTTTAGTTTTTTTTCTTTAATTATTCTTCTGATTACTTTTTAAATATTATCATTTTCTTACTTGTATTTGTTAATTGAACTCAGTAGACCACTTGGGAGAAATTGAAACTTTATGCTGGATTATTTTCTCTATGCGAAAAGAAATCTCAAGATTCATCATATTTTTAAACTACGATAGAAATATATTATCTTCATGTCTTAGTCGTACAACATAATATTATAAAAATACTGGCATTGTTTCTTTCTTCAAAAATAAATTAAATCCAAAATAACTAAAAATTACTTCAAAAATAAATGCTTATTTAAAAATTTGCTCATCTTCACTAATCAAAAATTGAAAATTTAATCAGTTTTGCTATTTTTTTAATGTTCCAATTATTTCTCTAAGGACGTTAATTCATAAATAAAACATAATTTACAGCAAAAAGAACTAATTTTGAACAAAAAAAAAAAAAACTTTCTATCTACGAACTGATTTTAAATCAGGTATAGCAGCTGAATTTAAAAGGGATTTATTCTCTGAAGAAAATTATTACCTAGAACAAATAATAATTTTAAAAAAATTCATTTTGATTGTATTAAAACAAGAATATAAGAAGAATCACTTTTTTTGAAAAAAAATCTTCTTCACTAGTATTATAGAAATAGAAGAATAAAATATTTATCATTCTACCAAGAGACAAAGCAGCAACAATTCAGGAAACTAAATTTTTTAAAAAATATTTAAAGATTTTTAATATTGAATGATTTCGATCTAACAATCTGTGTCATTCCCTTGATACAACTGTATTTGCTAGATTTTTTATTAGATTAGTCGATCTGCTGTATATAACAATCATTTATTTTTCTTTATATATTATTTTTTTCTAAGAATTTGAAATTCAGTGTGACTGATTAGTAGTCAGCCAATCACCGGGCATCTTTAATCGTTTGCACATTTTGATTGGATATGATATATCTCAGCAGATTTATTTCAAACGATTTTCTTGGATTCCATATTGAACATTTTTTTTTTCTATATATATTTTTGTAATTGCATGAATCATTTTATGATAAAATAAAAATATTTTAAAACATAAAAATATGAATGCATTTATTTTTATTTCGTAATTACGGTTTTTAAAAAAAAACCTGAGAAAGAATTTAATTTTAAAAATTTTTACTGGAATCCAATACATCCATTTAAAAATAAAATGAATTTTAATTTAATTTAAAATCTTGTTTAATTACCCTTAGTTAAATGTATGTTAAATTACGTGTTGAATTAAATATTATTTATTAAAAACTTTTTTATGCTTAGGCTAAATTTGTTTATTCAATTGTTTTAAATGTTATTCAAATGTTAATATTTAATGTTATTTGACAATTATATGCTATTTCATCAATTACGGTTTTAAGATTTTATGCATTAATTTATTGGAAACCTGTTTAAAAGAAAAATGCATTTTTTGCACATTTGCTACTTCAATGTAACATTCAACAGGGTATAAATCGTTGCACTGGATTAAGTGCGAATATTTATGTTTTAAACATTATATTAAATCTGTTTGATTTATTTAAAAGCAAAATATCTTATAAATAACAGTAGTAGCTATAAATTGCAAACGAAGCACAAAAATAAATACTCTAATGAACTTTGAATCATATGATTGCAAGAAAAATACTTGAAATCTTTTTTTAAAAAATGGAATCTGAAATAGAAAAATTAAATTTCAAACTTTTTATTTCATAAAAACCTTGTAATTATCAATCATAGCGTAATTTTATTCTTCGAAATACTTCCTAACCCCTGGGAGGGAGAACACCTCGAAAGCTTCCAATATGGTGGTTGGATCTCGCCAACCCGGTGAATACAGTAAAGATAGGGTATCCTGCCATCGATGAGGGTAGGAGCCAGACGGGGAGGGTTGTACCGTGGCCGGTGATGGCCCTCAGGACTCAACTGCTAGTGTTAGCACTTGAGGACTACTATGCTACGCTAAGGTTGTGTTACTGCTAACCCTTAGGACTTGCTGCGTCCGGTCAATCACTATTTATTTCTGAAAGCCTTCGCGGGCACAGAGGAAGAGTAATTTTTCTTATATAGCATTGGCTTACACTATTTATGAAATATTAACAATTTTTAATAGGGCTTTTTGTTGAATTTATCGTGTCATTCTTGTCGAATTATTTGGTAATTAATCCCTTGCATGAGGTCAGTTGACAAATAACTCTCCGAAAAGTATTATGGCTTCTCAAGATTCCCTTCATTTCATTATCCTACAGTTTCTTAGCCATTGTGGCCCTGTGGTAAGTTCTCGCTTCGAAACCAGCTGATTTCAGGTTCGTGACTCAATTCTACTGAAAAACCATTGTGTAAGAAGATCTGGTTTGTCCTGACCAAATTTCCTGTCACTGGTGTGGTTTTGTGTGGAAAGGGGTCATGCTCGTCATCTGATTTCTGTTCAAAATTACTAGGTTGTTCCCAAATAGCCCTAATGTTGGTTTAAAACGGGATGTTAATATAACTTAATTAAACATCGAAACTCTTTCCATCATTTTAGTAATTTTAAATCCCAAGATTCGAAACTTTAAATTCAATAGATGTCGATCGCAAATGCAATGCAATGTATTCTAAATTCGATTAAAGATCAATTATTCTAATGTAGATATGCTAACGATATTTGAAAGAAAATTCTACAAACATATGCCCCGAAGTGCTTGAAAATCTAGAAATATCTTTGATGTCAGTTTCGCCATTTTTATCAAAACTCTGATCTATGAAAACTGTCTTCTAGCGATTCCTTTTTGACAGGGAAAGTTAGATCAGTCAGATAGAAGAGATGCAAGATTTGGCGTCTTATCTATCATTTTATCAGAAAATCTAAGAGACTTACAGCATCTGGTAGCATCAAAATGGAGGTTAATGCAACGACTCAGTTTATTAAATTATACCCTAAAATCAGATTACTTTTTAAATCACAACTACTATTAACCATCTAAATTTCAAAAGTCGCAATTCATGGCGAATAACTGAACAATTTTAATATCGATTCAAAGGGTAAATATATTTATAATAAAATGAGTTAAAATCTGCGTGAAATATCTACTGTTGTTGTTGTCGTGTCCGTGTTTTTTCACGGAAAGGGGGTGTAGTAGCTTCTGGGGGTAAAGACCCCTGAGCACCCAGAGGGCAGAAGTCCGACGTCTAGCTCACACACACGACACAACCCTTTTTAGGGGTGGTCGAATTCATTCATTCGAACACTCATTCATCCATCAGCAAGTCGGAATTTAGATCCAAATCATAGACCGACTCATCCCTGGTTCAGTACCCCCAGAGGTACCGTTTTGTTATGTGAACTTAAAGGACTTTGCAGTCTCGACATATTTAACGTGCCCCAATTGTCATTAGCCAACACGGCGGTCTTTGGCCAAGACGAGGACAGAACCCGCGACCTTTCGGTTATGAGACTGACGCTCTACCACCCAGGCTACCGCGGCCTTGAAATATCTACTAACAGCCCCTTTTATTTCTCCAAAACTATGCTAATGACGACGTCGTGTCCATGTTTCTACGGAAAGGGGGTGCAGTACCTTCTCATGGTAAAGACCCCTGAACACCCATAGGGCGGAAGTCTGCCTTCAAACTCATATGAGTATGACACACACATGCGCTTGCTCAACCCCTTTTTAGAAGGGGGCACATTCACACGGCTTGCAGATACAACACAGATGAAGAACAACCACGCCTGAACCGAGACTCGAACCTAGGACGCTCAAATAAGGGAGAAGACGCTCTAGCCTTAAGCCAGGACGCCAACAAATTACGTTTATAAAACAATAAAATCAATAAATCATCTCTTTCTAGCAGGATCCATCGAATCCACGGTGAAATATCGAACCCTTACGCCAGAGAGCCGACTTTTGAACAATATACTTTGCAATTTTTTTTTTTATCAGAAACATTGCATAAATCTTCTTGAGAAAAAGAGACTTAATAGATTTAAGTATCTAGTTTTGTAACCGTAACTGTTCCTCGGCCCTCTATCGGTCGTTACGATGAACAATCAGTCCATGTCTTGGAAGCGAACGTAAAGCATGATGTAGCCCCCGAGTATTATTTTAATGCATATATGTTAAATGTTATTGTCCTCAATAGTTTTGTCCCCTTGTAAATCATGTCCTTTAATGTCATTAAATTTATTTTTAACTAAATTGGCATGATTTGTTGATTTTAATAGTCTATCCTGACAGAGTTAGACTTTTGGTGCCTTTTCGGTCACAGTTTGAAATATTGTCGTATGTAATTTATTCATCCATCTTTATTACATTTTTTGAAATTTACCCATAATAATTCAGCAATGATAAAGGGCTCGAAAAAATAAATCTGTATATTACGATAGAAAAAGAATGATAAAAGATAATCTTTTCAAAAATTTATCAAAATCTAGACAGGAGTTACGAAAATAAAATTGATAATACTTTTTAAAAATTGGGTGTTTTGAAAAAAAATTAAGGTGCGCAAAAATAGTTTATAAATTTGTTGAAGGCATTAAAATCTTGGTAAATTTGAGAAAAGGCTTTAAAGTCTTGATTATCATCACCATCCTATTTAGCTAAAAGCCCAGTTGTATGCCAGTGCCTTCCTCTGAATTCTGTTCCACCGCATTTTATTTTGAGTGTCTTACCTAGATAGCCAGGAAGTCTACCTATACCGATTCCATCCCTCTCATTTTGTGTCTACCCCTTTCCCTACTTTTAGAGGTTTAAGTAAAAGAATCTTTTTAAAGTATGTAATCATCATCCATTCTAAATATATAAGCCGCTCAGTTCATTCGATTTCTTTTTATGAACTTTATAATATCTGGATCTCAATAGATTTTATCTAGCTCAAAGTTATATCTTCTTCTCCAAACATTGATGATTTCGATTAAACTAAAAATGGCTGGCAAAATTTTTCTTTCGAATACGGCTACTTTATTTTCTTCAGCTTTGGCCAGGTTTCAGGTTTCTGAGCCATGAGTAAGCATTGAGTTCTGAAAACCAATTTTTGTAAAATGACTGTCTGTCTGAAAAAAAAAAGAATTCAAAAGATCTTTGATCTAGACAAAAAATTTCAGATTCTGTTTTTATACCAAGTTTGAAATTTATGTATATCCTTATTTACTGCCCATATTCTGACAATGATTAATCTGTAATACCAGATTATTGTGTTTATACATAATTATTTTCTGTAATCAAGTAATGCCTCATTACTTTATACCTATACTTACTTATCATTGTTATTTACTTAAGTGTGTAATACCTGATTACTTGATACCTGCACTTGCTTACTTATTATTGCTATTTATTTACGCTTGTAATACCTGATTACTTTTTGTAAGAAAATCAAAATTAGTTTCCATTTATTGTTCCAAAATATTCAATCTGATTGATGTAGATCATTAACCGACCAATCAGATGTATCCCCTTAAATTTCATTCTGTGAAATTGCAACAAACATTATGTATTTCCACGCGATCTTTCATTTCCTTGCAAATGTTTCTGGGTCTGGCTCCAGAAGTACAACCAAGCACTACATAATTCAGTTGCAATCTTCAGAATCGATACCAGAATGGCACAACATTTAACAATGCCGCCTCCAGAAAATGATTTTCCCCAAAAAAATAATAATCCGTGTCTAACTGCGATATCAAATGGCCGTCTGCCATAGCTTGCTTATAGGTCCTAGAGAGAGACAGGGCAGCATTTTATTATGCCTGTTAATATTCCGTTTTTATGGCTTCTTATGTAACTTCTGGTTGTATGTATTTTTATTCTCTACAATCACGCGAACCTGTTTCCATTATGGCTTTAAATCAGAGCGACAGTCGTGAGAGGTTATGGATGGTTCGGGAGAAATCGGGAATTCTCGGCTCTTCTCGAGACTTCCCTTCTGTTCCAGGTATTAATTTTGCTCTTTATTTTATGTGTTTAAGCTCCTTTAATTGAAAAAGAGAAAAATTAATTAATTTTTAGTTCATTCCGTACGAATAATCCAATAAACTGAAACTAGTGCAGGTGGTCTTCCAAACATTGTCTCTCGTACTCTCTTATAAACTTCTCATGCCAAAGAAAATCTTACATGACTCTAGCCTACAAAAGTTACGAAACATTGACTTTTGGTGTGAATTTAGCCAATTGAATGAATCTATCATGCCCTTTTTGACATATTATTAGGCGATTAACAGTATGGCATGTGGTTAACAGTGTCTAAAATTCATAAATTTGTTTTAAACAATTTTCTCAACTGATTGGAACAAAAATTTCGCACAAAACTCTACTTGTTCATAAAATCTTGTACCAAATTTAATGTATTTAAATTATTGCGTTTTTAAGGCTATCGCAATTCCTTAAAGTACAGACCAACGTACAGTCAACAAGTCATAGACCAGCAATACCTAGTCAACATACAAACTATACTTGGTCATAAAATCTTGTACGAAATTGGATATATTTAATGATTGTGTTTTGGACTTATCCAGATTACTTATTTCTTAAAGTATCGACCAACATACAGTCAACCAATCATAGACCAACAACATGTAGTCAACGTACAAACTATATTTGGTCATAAAATCTTATATCAAATTTGATATTTTTAAGTGATTGAGTTTTTGAGCTATCGCAATTACTTATTTCTGAAAGTATAGACAACAGACAGTCAACCCATAGCTGTATTTGGCTCAAAATTTGCCTGGGGTCCACATCAGAGATGTTAAATTTGAGTATAGAATTTTATCTATCTAGTTCTCTTCGTTTTGTAACTATCTAGAGAACTCTTTTAAGATTATCACTAGTACCTTCAAAATGCACAGAATATTCAATACAGAGATTGTACAGAATGAAAATGAATGTAAATAGTTTTCAAATTTCAAGATACAAAAACAAGTCATTTCTACCAAAAAATATTGAATGAAAAAGTTATGAGTGGGCTTTATCAAATATTCAAATAGGAGAAATGGATGTTTTAGATGAAATTTTCAACATTTATTTAACGGAATACAAATTTGTAATGGCATATTATTCCATTTCCGCGAATAACTCCTAATAGATTTGTAGAGAATGGCAGTATGACAGTGACAAGTAGAACGTGATGTCTACTAAAAATTTTGGAATATTTAAAGTAGATATACTAAAGATTTCACTCGTGGTGCATTACATATTTTGCCTGTTGTTAATTACCTATTATCCATTTAACTTATGATGTAAACTTTACTTGCTACAGCGGATCGCAAACTTTAAAACATTGCCAAACACAATTTAAAAATTATACATATAATGACCCTTTTAGATACAGGCACACATATTTTTTTTATTGAACATTACATATTCTTTCTGAAAAGATTTTTATGATAAAAAAAACGGGAAAAAATTATTATTAAATATATTTTAACTTTTGCACATTGTAATTAGATAAGAATATGTGCAAGATCTTACCGCGGATCTTGCATTTATGCGAGAGTCGAGTCTCGAGGCTAAAACCCTTCGGTTCCGAAGCCGAGACCTTACCACCAGACCACCGCCCCCCCAAAAGCACGAGGTAAACAAATTATGAACCCTAAACTCAACGACAAATATTTTTAAATTTATTTAATCAGCATCTTGCCCAAATCTGGAGCGATCTTCTGTTTTTTCACCAATTTTGTGTGACGCATACCAACCAGGCTCGTTGCATACCGTTTCGTTTCGCACGCTTTACACCTCATCGTGCGACACGGGGTGTTGGCTGCAGGTGTGAGAGGCTCCAGTGACGCCTAATCTGCAAATAAAAAGGGCGTCGCATCAGCGTGACGGCGCAGTCTTCCGCGCGTCTTTGTGCTGCCAACGTGAGTTCAATAATTCAGATTCGTAACATTGTGTCGCAAATAATAAATGGTCGAGAGGGGAGAAAAATCGTTTGTGCGTTACGTCCGTTCCCAAATGCTTGTGGATGCACGCGACCCTCGGGGAATCCATCCGAACCCACCCACCCCCCCTCCCCAAAAAGTGACCGGTTGTCTGATGGAGTGTGGGTAATGTTACGGTGGTTGGCGATGAAGTTAGGACGTAATTGAGAGATGACGTGAGAGACGGGGATATCTCCGGTGACGTGAAGGATCACAAAACGGGAAGATGGGAGCAGAAACTGATTTTACGTCACGTCCATCAGTGATTTCGTGGTGAAGTTCTGCAAGAGTTTTTGGCAAAGCTGAAATCAATCTGCAAATTTCTACAAAGCGGATTCTAATTTCAGTGAAACAATCCTCAAATTCCTACTAAACGAATTCTAATTTCAGTGAAGCAATCTGGAAATTTCTACTAAGCGAATTCTAATTATCAGTGAAACAATATGGAAATTCCTACTAAATGAATTCTAATTTCAGTGAAACAATATGGAAATTCCTACTAAACGAATTCTAATTTCAGTGAAACATTCATTCTTGTAATGCACTGAAGAAACTATGATAAGTGGCATCTAAAACTTCAAAAATTCTTGCCGCTGTAACCGACCAGCTGTGCGTCCATCATATTATCGCATTGAAAAAAAGCAATATAGTCTGCGAAACCGAATGATTATAACTTTGGTCTCGCAGTCAAGAGATAGTGAGTTCAAATCGCAGTAGTCTCAAAATTTGTGAACATATTCTTTTATTTCGTGTTCCAGAAGATTCTGGATCTTTCTTTTGTTTAATCTGGACTTTTCTTTCTGTCTCAAAAAAGGTATTCTGGAACTTTCCCTGCTAGTATAAAAGCCGAAAAATTCACTGTTCAGAGTTAAATTAATAAATTAGTTTAACTCTACTTCCTACATGTTCTTGAGTTCTATCTACGTGACAATATTAATAGCAATACTACAATGGTTATCTTAATAGCAATACTATAATGGTTATCTTAATAGCAATACCATCGTGGTTATAACACTGGTTTCGTAGTCAAGAGATCGTGAGTTCAAAACCTGTAGACTCAAGATCTGTGTACATTTTTTCCTTTTATTTCGTGTTCCGGAAGATTCTGGGCCTTTCTTTAGTTTGCTCTACACTTTTATTTCTGTCTCCAGAAAATTATTCTGGAATTTTCCCTGCTAGTATAAAAGCCAAAAATTTCTCAGTCCAGAGTTAAATTAATAAATTAGTTTAACTCTACTTCCTATATGTTCTTGAGTTCTATCTACGTGACAATATTGTCACAAAGATATAAATAAACTCATAATCAGCTTTAAACTAACAAATAAGTTTATTGAAGCAAAGTATCGACTTGCAACTTTACAAGGTCGAGAAGTTGCCCACGACTAGCGGGTACCAGCTTTTAAACACGAACAGAGTATTCGCGGAACAACTAATTTACATGACAAAGAATGGTCTAGAATCTTAGAGAACACAAGGAAGCAATAACTAAGGACACTTTGGATATAACAGTATATGGAAAACCCATTCTTTGGATATAACAGCCATGGCGAGCATCGAACCTGCAACCTCTGGGTACGAAACGAGTGCTTTGACCATTCGGCCACTGAGCTCGTGGAAAGCTTTCTTTATGCGGTAATATTAATAGCAATACGATAAACATGTTACCTGTTTTGAAGAACTACTAGTTTTCATAGTAAAAAAATGACTATTTTGAATGGCACTTGCATAATAGACATAGAACATTCTGATTACTTAACAGTATTTGAAAAATGGCGAAACTGATTGGTGAATAAAAACGCCAAACTGATCCAATTTTTGATGCTGCTGGCGCTGCCAGCATTTTATTTTGCGATATCTCTAAAAAATATAGAGCAATCGAATAGAAACGACCACTGAAGACGTAACAAGCTGTCAAACATACGCTTTAAGATGAAATAAAATTAGACGAAATCAGTAAAAATGTTGTAGTTGGTACATCTGTCGAAATTTGTTTCTGTAGAGAATATACAATAAAATAGCATTTTTAAGATTTCTGTCAAAACTAGAGGATGCTTAATGGTAGGCGAGTATTGTGCTTGTATCTAGAGGCCATGAGTTTACATTTGGAATCATGTTTACGAAATCAGTCCAATTGCTGCATATGATAGACTAATTCTTTAGCCTTACATATTATTTTAAACGTGAAAAGTGTATCTAAAAAGTACATGATGATTGGTCAGGAAGAATATGTTATTTACATGCCGAAATTGGGATCCTAATCTCCTTTATCGTAGGTCCTTGCACCTTTATACACTTTACCTATTGATATTTCCACTGTCCAAAGCATTCCTAGAAGGCTTCTATTGGAATGATATTTATCTCTATTATCGCGCTGTGCATTATCTCATCTCTACGCAAATTAGAAATCTTTCAAAGGCATCTTCAATATCAGAAATAACCAGAAGTCGTATATCTGGGGGGTATGGAAGTTGGAAGACGACTGGAATTCCATGTTTCGCCAAGTAAGTCTTATCAATGGTCAGAAAGCAGCGACTGAGACCTTCGAATGTAGAAAAAAAAATAGAAGCATGTGTTTTCACCCCACTGGTGAGTACAGAAAAAGATCGGGATAAGCTAATGCCTAATGATGATGAAACGTACTTTTTCAGGGAATGGTTGAACCGTGGCCTTAAAAACTCAACCAGAGTATATCCTTTAGTGTTGCGGTTACTGCTGTCCTAACATTCAGATTTTTTCCGTGTACCTTTGGGAGAGTCTTAGTAGCCAGTTATAGAGGTTAACTATCCACTCAAAGTAACTGATTTTCTGAATATGCACTGCAAATACAGGGTGGCCCAGAAGTCACTTTACATTTTGAAAATTAAATAACTTTTTTTCTATTAATATATTTTTCTTTCTCTTTTCAGAATTAAAAAATATAATCCCTAGAAATTATAGGCATGGATAAGTTTGCAACAGAACAACGAGTGAAGATAATTGAATTTTACTTTGAAAATGGACGGTCAATTGTTGCAACAGAGTCAATACAGTCATTTAAGAAAATTTTTATTAATTTTCAAAATTTTCAAAACTTACAGAGCCATGCTGTTGAAAACGCGTCACTAAGTTCCTTATTGCAGGCCTACTAGGGGGATGTCGAACATTAAAATGGCGCATATACGATCTTTGCGTTGCAACAATTGACTGTCCATTTTCAAAGTAAAATGCAATTATCTTCACTCGTTGTTCTGTTGTAAACTTATCCATGCCAAAAATTTCCAGGGATTATATATTTTAATTCTGAAAAGAGAAAAAGAAATATATTAATAGAAAAAAGTTATTTAATTTTCAAAATGTAAAGTGACTTCTGGGCCACCCTGTATCATGAAAACCCTTAATCATGAAAGCAGCATTTCTAAACTTTTTGAACAAGTATGTTTATGCCAGGACGTAAGTAAAAGTTCACTGAAGTTAGCTAAGAGCTACAAATTCTCGAGATTTTTTTCCACTCATAAAAATGGATCAGCAAAATATCTACCCTCAGAAAATACCATCTATTGATAGAGAGTTTCTTCTATATTTCACCAAATGGTTCCACATAATTCTGGTGTGGCATATTTAAGGCAAGTTCGTGTGCCAAAATTCAAAGAGAGAGGTTTTTTCCACTCATAAAAATAGATCCGCAAAATATCTATCCTCAGAAAATACCAAGAGATCTATTGATAAAGAGTGTCCTTTATTTTTCTCCAAATGGTTCAACATTATTCGGGTGTGGCATATTTAAGACAAGTTTATGTGTCAAAATTCACAAATATCGTTATTAAGTTCTTCTCGTAACCAGGAAATACATACATAATCTAAAAATATCATAAGATCTATTAATCATGTTAATGGCAATTCTGAACCCACTTGGCATGTCAAAGCGAAGTTTATGAATCAAAGTTTACTATATTCGATTATTCTTGCAGTTTCTTGAAATTCCATTCATAGAAATATATTCTCCGAAATTAAATGGGATTTCCCACTATGATTTATTCTAGCTGTCTCTCTCTTCCTCTTTTTTTGTTTGTTTGTTTAGTTTCTTTTATAGGAAGTATAAAAAAAAGCGTTGTAATCGTCAAAAAGTTCCAATTTAAGATTTTGATGAATCTTAACGTTTCAGAGCTCTTTGAGGTTGGAAAAATACATTTTATGAGCTATTTTTGTCTGCGGATACGATAACAGAAAAACGCTTTCAAGTAGTTTAGTTTAGTTATATTAACGTTTTGTTTAAAGCAACACGATGGCTATTTTGGGACAGACCCCGTAATTTTGAACCACGGTCAGATGACGGGGACGACATCTGAAGTGGCACCCCCCTCTCCACACCACACCACACCAGCTGGAAGAAGTTTAGCCTGACAGATTTAACGTGCAAGAGAACCCCTCACACGACGGATCTTCGGTGGAATCGAGTCTCGAGCATGAAACCCTCCGGTTCCGAAGCCCAGACCTTACCACAAAGCCACCGTGGCCCCCGCTTTCAAGTATACCGAAAACATTTGGTATTTTGTCCTTATATTAAATCTGTAGAATTCCATCAAGTTTTGAACATAATCCTTTCAGGAAAAACCTGTCTGTTCGGTTGTACAAATACAATTGAAGGCTAAAAGATAAAGAGCTTAATAAATAAAATTTGATACAGAAATTTTACATCTATAACCAATATCAGTATCACATTGAAGTATCAAATCTGATAGCTAATTGACCGTCACTAAGTCTATGTTTTCTCATGTATGTAAATGTGATAAATCAGATAAATTAAGAAGTAATTGAGTGGATTGTTTTAATTTTTGGTTGGATATTCTTATGTAGTTTTATTTTATTCTAGCCACCTTTGGCGACCAGATGGCTGGCCTTGAGTAATACATTCTAAAATTTTCAATTAAATACTTACCTACCTTGGTATCTTTATGACTTATCAGCCAAATATATTTAAACTTCAAACTCCGATAGTCACGTAACTCGTATTATTATAGAAACCTTACTATTATTTGTTTATTGTACTATATATATTTCTGATTGGCAATTAGTTGTTATGGAATTATGTGGAAAATATCGCATCTAATACTTATAACATGACATTAAGCTACGATATCAACAGGTGGTGAACATCACATTTACCTCTATTTAATTTGCAATAAGAGTTAATTTAATCATCCCATATAAGTTTTGCTAAAGTAATTGCAAAACACTGGTAAACTCTTAACGTACTCTTGCAGACTAAATTCTACTTTCATTTAGTGAGAAATTGATGGTTGGAAAATGCAGTTACAGTATTTTTTTTAATTCATGAAAAATAGAAACTTAATTTAGAGGTTAAAACATTGTTATCAATGAAAAAAAAAGTCATTTTTAAGTGGATTTAAAACACAATTTTGTTCTGTAATATTTTTGGAAATTATCACTGAAAATTTCCTGATGTTAGCTTAATTTTTAGCTAATTAAAGTTTCAAAAAAAAAAAAACCTTCAGTCAAGGTATACTTTTTCATCCTCCAAAGTAAATATGTAAATACCAAGTGTGATAGCTCTAGATCATATGGTCTGGTGTGTAGTGTCCTAACACCCACAATTCATATACACAAACACATATTCATTTGATTATCAGCCTTGGATATTTCCGGGGATTCGATTGGCCTAAAATTGATATCTTTTTTAAGATGGTGCGTGGAAAAATTGAAAGGAACAGGTTTTCATAATGATATTCTTTTATTTTTATAAATCACTCAGTTTTAATGATTGATTGATGTAGAACTTGTATCTAAAATATTAATAAAAATATTTGGTAAAATATGACTCACAAAGCAAAGTATGAAGAAATCTAAAACTCATTATTCATCAATGCATTGTTTGACTCAAGCCATATCAAATATACTTATTAAGTTCATTTAGAGCAAGCTATCAGTACTAAGCAGCATGCATGATTATTACTAATATTTTACGAAATGGCCATTAGGCCAGAATTTAAATGCATATCCTGTATAAATTCAATCAGGTTTACCGTAAATAAAGAAGGTTTATTAAATTAATGATTTGGATATTGCAGACGATTATCGAAACCTTCGCTTTGCATTTATTTATTTTTTTCGAAATTCACATCTTATATTTATTTTCTTTTATCCAGTCACGAGTTGAAATTCACATTTTTTAAGATTTATTTTTAAATAGTTGATTTGTTTTTTAATTTGAACTTTCGTCAATACGTTAGCAACACGGTGATAAAACCTAATATTTTCCCTTTGACGTGCTCGTGCAGATTAAACTTTATTGTTTTGTCCGAAATATACTGTTGAAAAATATAGTTAAAATATTTCTTTAAAAAATTCGTTAAAAATAGAAGCTTAAGTTATATACCAAAACACTGATACCATTAGAAAGCTTATTTTTTAATGTTTAAATTGATGCAAACATCATGTTTGTGCAATAATATTTTCGGACGTTATAGCCGAAAAACGTTGAAATTTTGCTTAATTTTTAATTCAAATTCTAATTAAAAATTCGAGAAAAGGGCTCCGAGGTGCTCATTTCCGACCTCTAAGATATACATGTACTAAATTTGGTAACTGTAGTTCCAACATTCTGGCATGTAGAGCGCCAACACACACACACACATTGAGCTTTATTATAAGTATAGACATTTTTGTATATATTTTTACTTTATTTAGTGATGTTTTTAATAATGCTTTGTTTCTGTGTATTTGCTGTTAAAATTAGTGTGTCCCTTTTGTCTTATTTTTCGGGAGATTTTTGGGGCACTAGGGGTCATTACTGTTCCAGACTGTCCGATTTCCTCACAGAAAAAATCCCTTATTATGAATCATTGCCTGAGGATGACCCTTGAAAGGTCTTCAGGCCGGATTCTTTTTCTATTTGTTGTAATATTGATCATGTTGTATTCCTTTCTACTTAGCTTATATTGTCAATTTATTTAGATTCCTCTGTATTTTAGTTGTAGCAGCATTTGTGCTCACTAAATACAATAATAGTTTTTTAATTTCAAATTTTAAACTTGTTCGAATCCGAAATAATTTTTAGTTTCGATTCCAATTTTTTGCCTCGTTTCCGTAATTAGTTTCCTTTACTTAATTATATTAATTTAGATTTGTTTCATAAATAAGTGTTATTTCATTTAGATTTGATTTTTTTGAACTTTTTGTAGTTTAATTCCGAATTAAATTTTAATTTCGATTCCGACGTAATTAGTTTCGGTTTAATTTTTGATGACTCTGAAAATGGGTTTTAATTGTTTAATGCTTTTATGTTTACTTATATATATATATATATTGTTATATGTGGGATATATAACCCACATAACATTATATCTTTCTTCCAAACCAAATACGCCGATTGGTATATCCTAACTACAGTACGAAGAAAGAAAAAATGCCCAGTCACTGGCACAAAGACGTGAGAAAAGTATTTCATGACCTTTTTAGGGTCAATCATAGCCTCGCGTGACCACACGTAGAGGCGGAAGTTCTCCGAGTAGCAAATTGGGGCAAATAGCCCCTTTTGATATCAATTTATAGAGAGCGAGTGGATCGTGTAATGACTGATTGCTGCCATGTTTCGGAGCCATGTAAAAGAATCAATTAGAGCCATGACAATAGATTGGATTCCTGGTCTTTCACAATCGCTTGCACGAAAAAAAAAATTGAATCTGGTTAAGGTTTGGATAATGCTTTCTTCACGAAAAAAAAAGTTTTATTGCAAAAGAAAAATAGATATGACATCTTGGTGAAGACATTGGTAGCACGTGATTTTTTGAGGTAGCAATTATATAGCTATTTTTATCAGGTATGATTTTTTTTTCTGTGTGAGGATAACTATCTACTGAATTGAGTGGTTAGCGAATAGTTTGCAAAAAGAATTAAACGTTGGGGCTTTTTTTTATTTCTTTTTTTTTTCTAAGGTTATTATGTTCTAAAGGAATGAGAAAAAGAACAGTGCAATTAAGAAGAACATAAAATATATCTTATCAAACATGTCAATCTGTAGACATAAAAAAAGAAATCTTTTCCCTTTTCTTTAGACATGTGATTTTTTTTTAAAAAAAAGAAAAACTTTTTTTTTATGAAAGCAACTTGTATATCTCAAGAATCATCTAGAATTATAATTTGATGATGGCACCCAATTAAAAAAAATCAGAAAGTAAGACAATTATGAATTGGCTTTATTATGTCAGGTTTACACTCGGTTAGTTACAAAATGGTAAGAAGGCAGCACATGCATAGAAAGGGACTGATTTATGTTTGTCACAATTTCATACGATAGATTCGGCTATTCCGTAATTAGTAATGAATTGCCTTTTAGGCTTCCTTGAATTCTTGAAAACTTGCAAAGAAAGAGTCAACATTTAGTTGCATGTCTTTCGGATTTTACAATGGCCTCTAAATGTCTTGATGACAATTCGACCAAATTGTGATGGTTTCTGAAGATATTTTACTCCATTCGTTTTGCAACACTTGTTTTTAAATTCAATTTGTTTCATATTTTGTGCTTTTGAAGCACCATTTTTAGTGTGCCCCACAGATATTCAATGGAATTGATGCCAGAGAGCTATGGTAGTCTATAACTACAACGTGAAAGTCAGTACAATGAAAAAGACACCATATTTTGACTCATCATTTCCAATGTGTCCCACAGATATTCAATGGAATTGATGCCAGAGAAGTATGGTAGTCGGTATCTACAAAGTGTATGTAAATACAATGAAAAAAGGCATCACATTTTGGCGTTATGTCTAGTGTGCTTAGAGTCGTAGTCCTGCAGGAAAATGAAATTTCCATCTAAACGAAAATTTTTAGCATTTTCATTTTTAGATTGCTGCAATCATATAGTTAATCCAACTGGCTGAAATCCTAGGCAGAAATGTGTGTGCTGAAACTGTACAAATTAAAATTAGATAAGCTGGATATAGAAATCGAATTCTTAGAGAGAAACCGTTTATCAGTTTACAAATTCAAAAAAAGAATTTGAAATTTGCCAAAAATTCATCAATTGAAGACCAATAACTTTTAGAAGAAAGTTCTATTTAGTGATGAAAGAAATCTCAACATTTTTCGGCAGAGACGGCCGTTATACAGAACTGAGAAAACCTAACAATGCATAGGATCCAAAAAAAAAAAAACCTCCCACAATTAAACATGATATGGTGTTGTATGGCTTCATCCATAGTAGGAAATAAATATGCATTGTAAATCCTATAGTTTAAATGGCTATGCTTCATAGTAATCTAAAGAAAAGTGTTAAAAATTTAGAATTATATTTAAATTTAATTTTTCTGTAGGACTACGACCCCAAACAGAATGCACATAACGTCAAAATGTGGTGTATTTTTCATTACAAACAGCAGCCACACACACTACCACTGTCTGCCAACATCAATGTCATTGAATACCTGTGGGTCACACTCGAAACTGAGATCCAAAAACATAGAATTAAGAACATAATATTTAAAACAAGTGTTGAAAACAAAATTAGGCAGAATATCTTCAGATACAACCAAAAATTGATCGAATAGGCACCACAATGTTTAGAGGCCATTATAAAAACCAAGACATGCTACTAAATACTGACATTTACTTTTTATGCGAGATATTATACAAATTTCATTGGTGTATTTTCAATTTTTTTTTTGAGGCAAAAATCTGCGTATGTTTATTTAAAATGATTCCAAAACTTTTCAATTTAGGAAATTTTCCCTGACTATTTATTGCTTTTATTTTAAATAAAACCATTTTTATGTGTAAAATAAAAAGATGTTTGCACTTCTCAATAATATGCTATTTAAATCGTAAGTCGGATTTATCAGGTAAAATAAAGGTGCACTCTCAATTGTTTGAGCTATTGTAAATCATGCATAACCATAAAGTTTTTATTTGTATTGAGATACACTATTTCTGTCAAGCCATATGAATAAAATACAAGATAGGGATTACTTACAAAAGAAAAGACTAAGCGGAAAACAAAAACTATTGATTTGCTCCAACAAATCAAATTTAAAATCATCCTTTAATAAAGAAACCAGATTGATTAATACGATAACGACACCAACTGCATTTCCCTTTTATTGCTGATAATATCACATCAAGAGTTATTTATAGAAGGCATCTAAAAATGCAGTACACCCAATCACATTTGAAGGCCACATTTTGCATAAGCGCTAAAATGAGAAAAGAAACCAGTTATTAAGTGACTTATTTCCATATCTAATGTTGTCTCTATTGTATACCGAGAATAATGATTTATGATCGCAGTATCTAGATCCTAATTGCATCGGTGAGGGGAAAAAAATGAGAACAAAAAGTGCCAATTTCTGCTAACGTCAAAATTAACTGACTTATTAATTAATTGCAATAAATAACAATGTGTGGCAGTTTTTCTCACATAATACAAGACATGTGACCGTGATCTTTCATTGTGATTTGATACCATGATGAATTGGGTGTTTTGATGGAAATGAATTGGTTGTTGTTGGTATTGTATTTGATTAAAATGGGCGTTGTCATGATTTTAATTTAATAAGTTCGGAAAAAGTTTAGGACTGGAATTTGAATTTTCATAAATGTTAGGGAGAAAATAATCACAAGAAGTATGCCCCACTTTTGCAACTTGCTTCAAAAATATAACACGTTTCGAATTTCTTAAAATATTTTTTCCATAAGTTTTGACCAACTGGGACCAAATATAATCACCAGTTGACATTTTAGGCATGGTTTTGCCTATTAGTTTCCTGCATACTTGAAAATATAGTGCGGTTTTTTTTAATTAACTGAAATACTATATCCATTAGCCTTTGCCTATTGAGGTCAATATTTGTCACAAATCTACAGGCTTGGCATGGTTTCTCCTCCAGTTTTTACTGCATACTTGAAAGCAGTGCTTCTTGAATTCTTTAAAATAGAATATCCTTTAGATTTTACCATTTGGGACCAACATTGGTTACAGATCTTTGGTTTTGTCATGGTTTCCCATCTACCTTTTCGTGCATACATATATTTGTAAATATTGCACACTTTTGAATTAATTAAAATATTATATTCAGTAACTTACTAGAACCACCTGTAGATTTTTGCTCCAGATCTACAGTTTAGGTATGTTTAGGTCTTGCATGCTGGAAGGTAGAGTTCATTTTTGAATTAATTAAAACAGTGTATCCATTAAATTTGACCTTTGTCACAAATCTACAGTTTTGACATTAATACCACGTACTTGAATTTATCTCACAAATTAAATACATATCATCACGTTCACTGATACAATTGGTTCAAATTTACTCGGATCTCCCAAAAATAATCATTTGATGCATTAAAAAATGACTTGATTATCACTAAATTACTTAAATTATTGCCCACTAATGATATTCAAATCACTTATTTCCTTACGTAATTTTATGCTGGTGGGTTAGGGCTGAATATCTTGAGAAGAGAGAGGGTGAGAAAGCACTGGAGAGACCACTTCCATTAGTTTAATATTACAAATCATGAAATTTTTATATATTTGTTAAATAAAAAAGAATTATTTTATTCTTTAAGAAAGAATTCAACAGCCTGTATTACTTGATAATGGATTCTATAACCCACCGTAGTTATGCGCATGCTTTAGGAAGGGTTTAATTCGACAAAATAGGATTGAGAGGGAAGGAGGGGATGGTTAAATTTAACAATAAATTAAATTCAGATTACTCGCGGAATGAAAATTATGTGGTCAGAAACTATACGATATTCACACACACTTGAAAAACACAAAAATGTATGTAATAAGGCGAAAATCGAGGTCAAAGAATGACGAAGAATTCCGGAAATGTTCTCATCCTTTCTCGTCTCTCCCCTTGATGAGATAGAATATCCGGAAACTGGTCTTAGAATACTGAAAAAAACAATGAAATGTTGAATAAGAAAATGTTGCTAAAATAATGCCCAAAAGTAAATTTATTATTAGAAAAGTTTTTAAAATTTTAGATTTTAATGAGAAAATCCTCAATTGATCGGTTTGTATACTGAATTAGAAAAGCGAAATTAAACAATGTCCAAAATACGGCAAAATAATATTAAGGAGCCTGAACAAAATCCAAATAGGCAATTGCCTATTACCTACTACCTTTTTTAGATATTTACCTATTTGACTATTGAAGAGGTAATTCCCCATTAAATAGTCAAAATAGGCCATTGCTATTCAAAAGTCAAAATATTCAGTTGACTATTTATAGTCAAAATTGACTATAGCTATTCAAAAGTCAAAATATTCAGTTGACTATTTATAGTCAAAATAGACTATTGCTATTCAAAAGTCAAAATATTCTGTTGACTATTTATAGTCAAAATTGACTATAGCTATTCAAAAGCCAAAATATTCAGTTGACTATTTATAGTCAAAATAGGCTATTGCTATTCAAAAGTCAAAATATTCAGTTGACTACCTAAAGTCAAAACAGACAATTACCTATAACCTACATGAATATTGTCTATTTTGACTATTGAATAATACAGTTCCTTCATATGTTTAAGGCGACAAAACGTTAAAAACTTGGAAATCCCTCAACATGCCACATTTTTTACGGGACCGACGATTTCGCTCACTCATAACGGTATATCCGTGGGGGATGTTTGAAAAAAAAAATGACGCAAACGATTTCTTCACCTCCCCCCACCTTCATTAGTCGAGCGCAGCGGAGAAGAAAAGGTCTCAAATAACTGATGATAATCTCTTCTTCAGATTTCCTGTTCAGGGCAAGGAAGGAAACAGGATGCTAAGAACAGATTCCTGTCAGTTGGTCCGACCCCCGCACACCCCCATAATCGTCTGTCGGTAGGTGAAGGTCTTCCGCCCCCCTCCGGGAGGGATAATGTGTAGGGCTTCTGCAAGAAAAACTCGATGTGACAATGCAGAACTTTATGAATCGGCAGAAATAGTATATGAAGAATTATGGTAAAGATATGATATCTTAATCCGTACTGATCCCGTATGTAGAGAGTATTATCTCTAGTTGACAGTTACAGTTATATCATTGGCTTAATCGAATAGACCTAAATATTTCTTCTAAATAAATATCTGATTACGGAATGTTGATGCTTCTGGAAGGAATTATTCAAAAACAAAATATCTGTGTTTAATTGCAGGATTGTACCAAAACTGGACTTAATATTTTATCCTAAAATATTACTCCTGGACAAATAGACCTAAATATTTCTTCTAAATAAATATTTTACTACAGAATGTTGATGCTTTTGGACAGAATTATTTTAAAAAAATATATGTATTTGATCACAGGATTGTACTAAAACTGGACATAATATTTTATCCTAAAATATTACTCCTGGACAAATAGAACTAAATATTTCTTCTAAATAAAAGCTTATTACAAATTTGATGCTTTTGGACTGAATTATTCAAAAACAAAATATCTGTGTTGAATCACAGGATTGTACTAAAGCTGGACATAATATTTTATCCTAAAATATTGCTAGTGGACAAATAGACCTAAATATTTCTTCTAAATAAATAGCTTATTACAGAATGTTGATGCTTCTGGAAGGAATTATTCAAAAACAAAATATCTGTGTTTAATTGCAGGATTGTATTAAAACTGGACTTAATATTTTATCCTAAAATATTACTACTGGACAAATAGAGTTAAACATTTCTTTTAAATAAATAGCTTATTACAGAATGTTGATGCTTCTGGACAGAATAAATCAAAAACAAAATATCCGTGTTTGATAACAAAATTATACTAAAACTGAACAATATTTTATACCACAATATTAATATCCAGAAACCTAATATCCATATCCTGATATTCTTTACGAAAGAATACTTTCTTAGAACAAAATATTCATAACTTAAAATGCAAAATTATTTTAAAAGAGATTCATTATATTAGTAGATATCTATACTAATATTATAGATGTGAAGGTCTGGATGGATGCTTGTAACTCAATCACGGCAGAACAGAATTGGATGAAATTTAGCATAAACTTAGATTATAGTCAAGAATAGAACACAGGCTACTTTTTATTCCGGTTCATAAAGTGGTTAATTTTTTATTAATTAAAAACTAATTTTGTGCCAAAAAGCTGAGGCCAAATCCCGCCAAGGATAATAAGTTTTTTTTTTTTTTTTTTTTCAACAGAGTGGAGGCTAGGGTTAGTAGAATTTCGACCGATTATTTCAAACGATTCTATTTACTTTCTTTGTGTTTGATGTATTTAAAATCAGATGTTGCTAATTAATCGATATTTCGGATTCATTCTGAAGTACTTTTAAATTAAAAGAAAGAGTAAAGGAAACAAAAAAATTCTAATCTGCATTGCGTTACCCCAACTGGCTTAGGAAAGTCAAACATGTGCATTGCGCCAAATGGCGTTGAAAGTTTGGGGATGATTGTGATGATTTGGGGATGTTTGGAAATGTGTTCATTTAATTAAAAGTTTAAATATTATGTGTATAATACTGTTGTAGCTGTCTCCATCTCGATCAATAAATAAAAGGGATTTGACGGACTTGATTTGCTGTTTTGTTTTATTTTTTACTATACAATATAAATAAATTGTCTTAAAGTTAGTTGTGTGTTTTTGGGATTAAATTGAATTTATGTTATATATTTTTCGTATATACTTATACTTTTAAATGTATCGTTTTCAGGTTATGTTAAATATTTTTTTATTTGTCATTATTTGATAGTTCTTCGTACACACACATCAAAATTTCTTTGCGAACAGTCGAGGGTAATAGCTAGTTATCCATATTTTAAGAGGGAAAATTATATTTAAAAAGAGTAATATCTTAGAAAGGAAAAAGGATATCTCTTAAAGGAATTACATTTAAAAGGATTAGGTATGTATACAAAGAATTTAAGTATTCTTGAATGTTCAAGAACATTGACACGATTCAAAAACATTGACACGATTTTTTAGAAAACATTATCAAAGAACAGAATACGGGCATTTCAGAAAGTAATACAAATATTTTAGAACGGATCATTTATGTCATAGACACAAGACTGTAATTAAAAGTGAATGAAATCGTTCTATTTTGTACAAAGTAATTACATGTAAAAATCTGTTAGTTTCATCGTTATGACATGAAATAATAACGATTTTTACAAAAAAAATCTTGATATTGTAGAGCAAAATGTTCTTACTTGAAACGCAAGATTGGAGTTAAAAGAAATTAATTATCTTAATATAAAATAACAAGATCCTAGAACACTGCATTTAAATTCCTATCTTAGAAAATAATCTTAAAATAAAACATAATATCATATTTTATACATCATATCCTAAAACAGAATATTGATCCCACAGAAAAACGAATTTATTAAAAAGGAATCAAAGAGAATACTGCACTTAAAAAAACTAAGTAGGAAAAAAATATCAATATTCTCAAACAGAATATCGTATTTAAGAAAACGATATTTTAGAAAAGTTTATCAATATCTTAGAATATAATATCGATATTCTAGAAAAAAATATTGCATTTAAACGGAAAGGATATTTTAAAAAAAAAACAATGATAATTTCCAAAACATTCCACTTCGGAATTTGGATAAGTCTTTTAAGTTTAAATTTCTCTTTGTTTGAAAGAAATCAATTTAGCATTAAGACTGTCTATCCGTGTGTAAACAGTAGCTAAAAGGGGGGACCAAATATGGTTTAAAAAAACAAATATTTCATTCAAACTGATATATTCAACAAAACTGATATTTCAATCAAAGAAAATTGTCCGTAAGAACGAATACGGTAAGATTTTTAAGATAATCAAAAACGCAATACACTAGATAGAGGAAATTTGGCATAAGAATTTGTCATCCTAAATATGTATAGAAATTTAGATCGTTCAGAATTTAGAATTTAAAATCGTAAGCCTGTTATGAACGTGAACCCGATAACTCGTGAATTCAAAGTGGCTTAGATATTTTAGAAATAAACGAATTAATTAGTTTAGTATTAAACGAAATTCACCATGTTAGCCATAATTGTTTAAATTATTATATTAATTAATTATATTTGTCCATTACTTGACATTGTGTCTTTTTAGTTCTTGTATATGTAAACACGAAACCTTATAAATGTATTAGCAATATAATCAATTTAAAACTAAACGAAATAATTGAGTAAGAATTAAAAGTATTAGTTAATTTAAAATTAAATAAATTATTAAGTTTAGAATTAAAGAATGTTGTATAACGTAGTATGTAGAATTAAGACAATTAGTTAATTCAAAATTAAATGAATTATTAAGTCTAGAATTAAAGAAAATTAGTATAATTTGAAACGTAGAACTTTGAATGAAAAGAAATAGATGATTTAGAATTAAATGAACTATTGTTTAGAATTAGAGGAAAATTTTATGTTGTGTACCATAGTAAGTAGAATAAAAAGAATTAGTTAATTAATTAAATGAATTATTATTTTTTAAAATTAAAGAAAATGTGTACGTTGCGTAACGTAGTATGTAGAATTAAAACGATTAGTTAATTCAGAGTTAAATCAATTATTAAGTTTAGAATTAAAAAAATAAGTATGTTGTGTAACGTAGTGAGTGGAATTAAAAGATTTAATTAATTTAGAATAAAATGACTTATTATGTTTATAACTGAAGAAAATTAGTGTATTGTGTAACTCAATAAATCGAATTAAAACAATTAGATAATTTAGATTTAAATGGATCGTAATTTAGAATCAAAGAAAGTATGTAGGTAGAATTATGTAGTACATGGAATTAAAAGAATTAGGTAATTTTGAATTAAATTAATTATTAAGTTTAGAATTAAGGAAAGGATTAAGGAAAATTATTACTTTGTGCAATAAACTTTTTTTATCCGCCTCATTAGTTAATGAAAAAGTTAAACTTAGTAAGTTAAAATATCAAATTATAGATTTATAAAAATATTGGTTTTATATATGAAAAGCGTAAAAAGATATAATTAGACGTAGATGTTATTACTTTATTTCTTTTTCACCAGCAGTAGGGAAATGAATGAAAGAAGTTGAAATATTTTTATACTGTTTAGGCTTAACTTAAAGTCTTTCTCTTTTCGACAGTTTACTTCTATTTAAAGAAATTTTTAATTAAATTCGTGGAATCAATTTTGTAGAATCCAAAATAAACGTAAAAACATGTTGCTAAATTCGAATTTGCATGAACAACAGTAATTTTACACTCTTCCAAATTAGATTTTGAGAATATCGGTTAGAAATAATTTTCTTCCTCAAGGGAAAATTATTGTTAAAATTTACAAAAATAAAAAAAAACCATAATTAATTTGACACTAAATGAACCGTCAGCATTTTTCTAAGTAAAAGCTCTAAAGATAGAACAGAATATAAGTTCAACAGCTTGCAATGCTTAAATAATATTTCCAATATTTAATTACGCATTTTTCCTCTTAAAAGTTGGTAACAATAAATATATAAGGCGTAATTCAAGGTTCTTCAGATAATTTTAGAGAAAAATGTGAATTAAAAACTTAACGGTGATATCGAAATTTTTCACACGATATTCATTCCATGGCTGCTAAAATTAACTTTTCGTGCACTTTTCTAAAATTAAACAATTTACGGAAAAATTTTCGTTAAGAATTTAATTTAACCAATTAATTAACTTGCAATGCTATAAATTAAATATGTCTTGGTAAATAATCGAATTTACTTTTTCTTGATATAACGTTTTTAACATTTGAGCCTAAACAATCAGTTTATTGCACAAACAATTTTTAACAACCAAAAAAAAAAAAAAAAAAAAAAAAAAAGATTCGATTTAATTTTAGTTACACAGTTTTCTGTCAAAGTCGTTTATATATTTCTAATATATCCCTATAAAACTGTAGAATCAATTATTTCGAGTTAATATTCAAGCGAATTTATTTTTAGAGTAATTTTCACTTAACATCATATCTGAAAATTTGGGAAAGATTTTTAGATATTATTTATTCTAAAAGTGTCATTTTAAATTTTAAAAAAAGCAGCTGAAAATGATTGAATAAATATTTTAAGTTGCGAAATGTCAGGCAAAATTTTTCAGCTTACCACAAATTTTTAGGTAGTTAATATCTTGTCGAATAAATTAAGTATGATTTTCATAAATTTGTTTTTGAGATTAAGAACGCATTTCTTTTTAAGATGAGGATTTTACATACTCAAACGTTTCTTTTTCCCTTTAAATTATATTTTTGATAAGCTTTAGAAAGACAATTTTTTTATTTGAATTTTTTTCTTTTCATTCTTTAAAAAGACGATTCTTATTGTCTTAGCCAAGTTTTGCATCTCTCATCAAATTATAGATTAGTTAAAACTTGATCAACTATTCAGTAATATCTTTAAATAATTTCCTTTATATTTTCTAAGCTATAATTCTTATTTTTTTAAGAAAGGTAAACTGTGTACGTGCTTGTTACTTATAATTCATATCATAATGGATTCGGAAAAAATTAAGATAGTATATATTTTCTAAGCAGATGATTCTTACTATTGTACTTTTAAAAAATGGAAATTGTAAACTTGTTAATTATTTATAATTGCTATCACATTGAATTAAATGATAAGTTGAATCTAAATTAAAATGAGTTATATTATGTTTGTTTTGTAAGTCATTTTACGGCAATTTTTTGTCTGGAATTCCTCCATAAAAATGTTTATTTAAATTCAAAACTAATATTCAATGTTTTAAATGGGATAATTAATAATCAATAGTTACTTTTAATCCAACCAAAAATATCTTGCAAAAATGTTAAAAATTATTGCTACCAAATAGATAATTCTACATTATCCATTAAATATTATTTTTAATTATATTGTTCTTTTTCATCTTTTTATTTTTATTCTAGTGTTCCGATTTTTTACATGTTTTTTTTTTATCTTTACATTCGTTTATTCTATATTAAAATCCTATTATGACATTAGATTATTATACAAATTTAAAAAATTAACAATAATCCACATCTAAAAAAAATTGTTTTGGTCTTTTCTCAAACCCAAAGAAAAAAAAAGTTTTATTTCAAAACTATGAAATGAAATTGAATTAAATAAATTTGAAAATAATGAAATAAGTTTGAAAATAATTTAGAAGATCAACTAATTCGCTGAATGTAATGGTTACATTTGATTCCAATTAAATCGCTTAAATAAAAATTTATGTTTAAAATTTCAGAAATGTTTTAGTAGCCATTTAACATAAATCGTTTCCATTTCAAAACAGAAAAGCAATAAATAAAATATTTTACAAAATAACAATAAAATAAAATAAATCGTATCGTATCGTAACAAAAATAAAAATAACATGAAAATAAATAACTGTTCAATATAATGTCGGAATAACCATTCTTTCCATATAATAACTCAGTCAGTTAAAATATGGCAAATAGGCAACGCATGCGCAGAGAAGTTAAAAATGCTGTTTGGTCGATGGCAAGTATTTGCCCCGACGAAACAAGATGCTCTGTATTGTATTTTTTCTTACAGCGCATCTATTTGTAGAATTTGGTAGAGTTTCTTGGCCTGAAAAATTGATATATTTCCATGGATTAATTCCTCCATTTATTGCTCTTTCTGATTCAAAGTTGTGTTCTTTTTTCATTTTATTTAATATAGTTTTCCAAATTTAGATATTTTGACCTTTCTTTTACCATGTTTCTTTAAGTAAATATTTATTATTTCAATAAGATAAACTGTGAAAAGAAAAATTTAGAGATTCCAAAACAGCAACTAAGAGCCAAGCATTGAATAGCTCAATCTATGTTATGAAATTGTTGCAAATATAAATCAATCACTACGCATGCGCAGTCTACTGGCCGTCTTATAACTGGCCGAGTGTAAACCAGGCATAAAACTAAATAGTTAAAACAATGAAATATCTTAATAATAACAAAATTTCGCATTCGTTGCAATAAATTAGCTTAAACACTTCAATTTCAGATATATTAAATCCACTCTACAATTAAAATAATTATTGCCAAAATGTCCGATAAAATAAATCATCGTCTGCCATTGTTCTTGATTTTTATGATGCTCTGATAATTCAACTTTTTTTTTGTTCGTTAATAGCTCGGAAATTGTGCAACAAGCAATACTTATCCTCAATTGTGAACAATAATCTCTAAGTGATTTCACGTAATAATGCATCAAATAAATATGACCGAAGGCTGCAAGCATTGTTTATAATTGCTGATATGACGTCATATATAAAATTAATGCCTATCGTTTGGCATCAGGAAAAAAATGAATGAATAGTAGTAAGATTTTTTTGGATCAGAAGACTGAATTATGCTGAGTAATTTTTGCATTTTGCTTCAATTACGTGAAAGTTATTATTAAATGTTTCATTCTCTTGCTGACAGTAAAATTATCTTCCATAAAAAATGGTTAAGAATACCTTAAGAAATAAATTATCCTGAACTACTGACACAAGTTTGAGATAAAATAATGCCGAATCGATTTGGTTGTGATCGTATCTAATTGTTTCGGATCACAAAAATTTACAAAATGTCGAAGCTTTACTTAAATAAACAGATATTCCAAATTTACAAAATGTAGAAGTTTTACTTAAATAAAAAGATATTAAGAATTTACAAGATATTTCGAATTTGCAAAATGTCGAAGCTTTAATTAAATAAAAAGATATTCCGAATTTACAAGATGTAGAAGCTTTACTTAAATAAAAAGATATATCGAATTTACAAAATGTCGAAACTTTACTTAAATAAAAAGATATTCCAAATTTACAAAATGTCGAAGCTTTAATTAAATAAAAAGATATTCCGAAGTTACAAGATGTAGAAGTTTTACTTAAATAAAAAGATATTAAGAATTTACAAAATGTCGAAGCTTTACTTAAATAAAAAGATATTAAGAATTTACAAAATATCGAAGCTTTACTTAAATAAAAAGATATTCCGAATTTACAAAATGTCGAAGCTTTAATTAAATCAAAAATATTCCGAATTTACAAAATGTAGAAGCTTTACTTAAGTAAAAAGATATTTCGAATTTACAAAATGTCGAAACTTTACTTAAATAAAAAGATATTCCGAATTTAAAAAATGTAGAAGCTTTAATTAAATAAAAAGATATTCCGAATTTACAAGATATTTCGAATTTACAAAATGTCGAAGCTTTACTTAAATAAAAAGATATTCCGAATTTACAAAATATCGAAGCTTTACTTAAGTAAAAAGATATTCGGAATTTACAAAATGTCGAAGCTCTACTTAAATAAAAAGATATTCCGAATCTACAAAAGAAAAATGGCATTTCTTTTTGTTAATGTAAAAAAAAAAATTCGTGCATGTGTATGAAAGTATTGTATAAGACGAACTGCCGTAAAGCTATCAAATCTGACACTAATATACAATGGAAGGTAGAAGTTTTGATTTTGGAAAAAAAATTTCTTTATTAATTTTAGATGATTTAAAAATTCTTATTTTTCGAAATTACCCAGAAAAATGTACATTCAGAAAAAAAAATTGCACTATTTTAAAATTTAGAGAATTATTTTCAAATGTGCTATTTAAAATTCTGTGCTTTTTTCCCCTCGATTCTTGACAAATTATTTATTTTATTTTTCATTAATTAAAGTAATTTTCGTTTCTGTATTTATATTTTTACATAATTTTCAAACGACAGATTTCTTTGTTATAGAGAATTTCAGATTTCTTTTTTTTTCTTTCACAGATAATTAATTGCATTTTTTTTTTGTTAGAAACTGAGAAAGAAACATTATGTTACTTACTTAATGCTATTAATTCTGATAATTAATTAGTTTTATTTACGTGAAAAAGAGAAATTCTATTTAACTCAAAAGACGAGGTGCAAATTGAAATAATGCAATTTTTATTCATTTTTTTTCGAGAATCTTGACATATGATTCATTTTATTTTGCAATAATTAATTAATTAATTTTCAGTTATTCATTCATGTATTTATTTTTGCACATTTTTTAAACGACAGATTTCCTTGTTGTGGTAAAATTCAGATTTCTTTCATCAAATATTTAATTACATCGTTTTTTATTTTCTTTGTTGAAAACTAAGAATTAAATATTAGGCTAAATAATTTTTCAGTTTGACTCTGAAGATTTATTTTATAAGCCAAAGCTACTTCCCATTTAATTTCAAACTTATCCTTTTATTTAAATTCATATCAAAATCTCCTAACCATCTTTCAATCAATAAATATCAGACGTCGAACACTAGTCACAAGGATGGATAGAACATGAGCATCTTATCATGTCTATCCCACTTCATGCTCATTACATTGTTAAATAACCAGAGGATATAGTTGCAGGGGTATGAAGTGGTGTTGTGTGTGTATCTAGATATATGTATTTTTATTTAAATTAGTTGCCACTTACATAATTACTTCCAACTAGAACAACTTAAGGTATCCAACTAGGACAACTTAAGGTATCCAACTAGAA
>JAPMOQ010036116.1:526018-558566 GCA_026543055.1 Argiope trifasciata
TTGCTAAAAGTAATCTGAATATGAAATTTCATTTATAAGTATCATGTACTCGAAGTTGCTAAAATTAAAAGCTAACAATGAGTAGATTCAGATATTATGAAGTCTACTCATTGAGTTTGGTTTAGTTAAATATTAACATCTAGAATTAAAACAAAACTAGGGCTATTTTGGGGGACAGACCTCATCATTCTGAATCGCCAGATGACGCGGATCACACCTGAGGTGGCATGCCCTTCACTTCAAACTCCGACATCACAACCGAGGGAGGATGTTCGACCCCGTATGGATTTAACATACATCAGACCCGCTTACTTGCTGGTTCTTCAGTGGAATTGGGTATCGAACCTGAACCCTCCGATTCCGACACCAAACATTTCAAATACGACGCTTGGCTCCTTACTGAATGAGGTGAATGATTTGGTTTCACGTTTCAGCACATTTTTAGTATGTTAAGGATTGGTTTTGGATTAATATATCTTTATTTTAGTAATTTTGTGAATAAAATATTGTTTTTTATTTATTTATAATGATTCCTTTGTTACCAACATGCATATTTGCGCACGACGTTTGAGAAACAAATGTTGCGTTGTATAAAATTTCAGTAACTAACCAATAAACGCATTGACTTATATAATTGAAATTCTTTATGTTATTTTGCGACTAAAATTATAGTTTAATGCAAATTTTGGTTCCAATCGACTGACAAAAGACTTCTAGAATATATATTATGGCGATAGAATATAAAAATGCTAGATTCAAGAGCAAAATCTAATTTATGTAGCTATTGTTCTCCAACGTTTGTGGTTTTATCTAAAATCCAAACTTTTATGCGGGGAAAGGGAGGTAAGAACTTTAATGGATAATTCATTAGACCACCCCTCCTATTTAAAACATAAAATTACGTAAAAATTATGTATTATTTTTTTACTGTATTTTTGTTTGTTATAATTGAAACGCTACGTTTTACTTGATTTTTAATTCTATTAAGATTTTAAAGAAGTTCTCTAAGTTGTACATTCCTGTATGCTGTGTAGTGACTTACGGCACTTTACAAACCTGCTGATAATTAGCTGTCAACGATTTAAGCCTGGTGAAGGTCTTATTTTTTCAGTAGCGCCTACTAGGCCCAAGAGTACAACTTAGCAACTTCATGCGTCACATTGGCTAACACAACCCCTTTTTACATTGGTATACATTCACAGATAGAACACAGAAAAACTAACATGATTTGAACCCCCCCCCGGAAAAGTGAGAAGAAGTTCAACCCCTATGCCAGATCGTCGATTGCACATTTGTATGAGATACAGCTACCAAATTTGGTAGCCGTAGATCAAATGTTCAATCTCACACATATAAACATTCTACTTTATTAGTAGTAGAGATAAATATTTAATATTCTGTTCTTTAATATTAATAAGTAATCTTTTATTATTTAGATAAATGTTTTATCAAACATACAAACATTCTATCTTTATTAGAAGTACAGATTAAAAATTTTATATTCTGTTCTTTAATATTAATAAGTAATCTTTTGTTATTTAATATCGCTATTTATTGTGCATTCTGCTGTTTAAGGTATTAACTGTACCGTTTAATTAACTTTTTTGCGTGAATTAATTCCTAATTGCACATGTTAAACAATATATAAAAATATATTTAACATATAAACACATATAAACATTGATCTTTATTAGTAATAGAGATTAAAAATTTAATATTCTGTTCTTTAATATTAACAAGTAATCATTCATTATTTAATATCACTATTTATTGTACCTTCTGTTGCTTAAGGTACTGTTTAATTAACTTTTTTGCCTGAACCATTCCTAATTGCACTTTTTAAATAATATGTAAAAATATAATATATACACACATATAAACATTCATCTTTATCAGTAGTAGGGATTAAAAATTTAATATTCTGTTCTTTAATATTAATTAGTAATCTTTTATTATTTAAAATCGCTATTTATTATACGTTCTATTGTTTAAAGTATTAACTGTTTAATTAAAGTTAATTAAACTTTTTCGCATGAACCATTCCTAATTGCACTTGTTAAATATATAAAAATACATATAGCATATGCACACATATAAACATTCATCTTTATTATTAGTAGAGATTAAAAATTTAAAATTCTGTTCTTTAATATTAATAAGTAATCTTTTATTATTTAATATCACTATTTATTGTACATTCTGTAGTTTAAGGTATTAACTGTACCGTTTAATTAACTTTTTTGCATGAACTGATTCCTAATTGCACTTGTTAAACTACATATTGGTTGCGACGCTTGCTGCTTATAACATGATTACTGACGTAATCCGCTATCTAATGAATTTTATGAATCATTATCGTAATGAAAGCTGACATGCTCGTTATTACCACTTGTACGGAAGCATCTCTGTACAGGAAGTGTAATTATAGAACAAGCATTAATCGCCAACAAACTCCAAACAGAGGAAAAGAACTGTAATTATTGGAATATCCATTCATTGTATGCTGACCGATTTCGATTAATTTATCGTTTGCTGGATTAATAGAAGTTGGAAAAACTAGATCGCTAAACCATCTAGTCATGTTTCCGAGACTCATCTTCCCATAAATCACGGTAGATCGACCCTATTTAGTACATTTGCCTCACTTCCCCTCCAAAAGGGGTGTGTGGAGGAGAGGACGAATTCAAAATCGTTTGATTTAAGAGGCTTTCGAACCGCGCGAATTCGAAGGTATATCTACTTCCGTTAATAAATGCGGAAAAGTGACATTTTCACCTTATTAATCATCCCGTACTTTCCATCCCCCCCTGGTGCTTTAATTACAGTTAGCCATACGTCAAATGCTTCGAAATGATTATTGACTCGAATTTCCTTCCCTAAAACGACTTCAATTAAATAATTAGGGAGTAGGGAAACTCAAAATCGTCTGCCGGCTGAAATTCCCCTTTCAGATTTCCTCTTAGGAGCCCAGAACACATTTCAGGATTCAGTTTCAAAACCACATTCAGCTTTGCCTTTTTAGGGAAAAGGGGGAGGAGGGTGTTAGCGAAGTCGAATGCGGAGGCCGGCTAACAATGTATTATTCGTCTGCGTCATTGTTGCCACAAGGGTAAAGCTAAGAATGATAGGAGTTATTTATTTTGGAATTCAAAGTGGAAATTCGATGCCGTTGCCATTCGAGGAAAGTTTATGAATGCCCGGTGTGAGTGAGAGAATCGGAAATGAATTATGTGTATTTAGAAGGTTTCCACTGTTCTGGAGTTTTGATGAATGAAATATTAAAGTGATTTCCACCAATTCATTTCGCAGACGATTAATGGGATATTTTAAAAGGTTTATTCGAAGAAACTTTTAAACAACATAGGAGCTGACATAACTACAAACGTCATATAGAGATTCAAAATTAAGTTTTTATTCCAACATTTTTATTATTCTAAACATTTCATGTAGATAAAAAACAAAGGTTAAATATCACTCATGGCGCTTTTTTTCTAGTATACATAGTGTGGTGGTAGGTCTAATGCCACTTGATCATGCCAAGCCCGAATGAGCGGAGCTGTTTCGAATAAAGGCAGAGGTGTAAAGGCAGTGCCTTTCGTTGTTAATGAGCACCTTTAAGGTGAAAGTGCGACTTTGCTCGAACACATAAGACCACAATCCTTTTTAAGGGGCGGTCGAACTCACTCATACACTCATTCATCCATCTGCAAGTCAGAATTTAAATCCAAATCAGAGACCGACTCATCCCTGATTCAGTACCACCAAAGATATAATTTGTTAGGGAATTTGGAGGACTTTGTAGTCACGACCTATTGAACGAGCCCAACTCCCATTAGCCAACACGGCGGTCTTTGGCCGAGACGAGGACAGAACTCACAACCTTTCGGTTGCGAGACTGATGCTCTACCAAAGAGGCTATCGCGGCAAACATATTGTTCAAAGAGAATACATATTGTACAGAAAGTATACATATTGTACAGAAAGTATCGTATTGAATACATAGTGTACAGAATGTTTAGTAATCGTCGAAAAATTCGAACTCAAAATTTCCACGAATCTCCACGTTTTATGTGTCTTTGAGTTCGAAAAGCATATTTTTGGAAAATGTCCAGCTATCTGTGACAAAGACGACTAAAACACGCTTTGCTCTAAGTGGGTGAAATTTGAAATAAGGTCTTTATATTAAATTTTAACTTTCAGTCAAATTTTGGGCAAAGTCCGCTTGGAGGAACTCTATATGCCCAGCTGTTCGAATATAATTCACCGAATACACAACACCATGTTTTTGGTAATAGTTTTTGCCATTCTGAATTTCATGCGAGAGAGATGGTCTTTAGAGCACATCCTAATACCTATATACGTATAAAAATGTATTTAATATCATTGTAACTAACGACTATGATTTAAAAATCCCAGAACAGACAATAAAAGTATTTTCATTTAACTCAATATAGCATACATTAAAAAATTGAAGTCATTTTTTTATGATAAAGGGGCGAAAATACAACATTACGCCTTGAATGTCAGTTGCTTTGTTAAATTATTTATGGCAATGAAGACAAAAATAATCTTATTATAGATCGGGCTCAAATTTCTCTTACGATGTCCATGCTCCAACATAAAAATGTAAGAAGTTATTTCTTAAAGCCATGTCGTCAGCAATTACAATTTGTAACAAAGCCATAAAAGTTCCCTTGTATGACGATTTATTACGATGCTATGTTGTTTATTTAAACATAGAAAAGGCTGAAAATTCAAATACTTTTTATCTGTTTCCTAGCAATATCCGACATAAACATACCAATAATTTTACTTTAAAACAGACTAACCATAAAACTTGCAACTTTGGGAACAAGACTTCCTTTTGTGTAACCCTTCTCCAAGAAGACGAAAAAGAAGAAGAAATATCTATCAACGCTTTAAAGTCCCGACCTAACATAAATGGAATAAAAAGTAAGTTTACTACAGCAAATTCCTTTTCCAGAAACTTTAATAGCACGAATCTTGAAATAAAGGAAACCGATATTAAAACGATCATTTAAGTCACAAACCCAAAATTTAACAAGAAAAAAAAAAAGAATTAAGGTTAAGACCGACTGGAAAAATGCAAAAATCTTGACACATTACTTTCGGAAAGTGATCAATGATTGCGCCATTGCAAGTTCTGGAGCTCGTCTGATGGAACAGTACATCCAAAATCCAAAAACAGAAGCCGGGGGAAAACCCCTCAAAATCCATTTATTATAAAAGTTGTGTCGAAATTCTACGGACTACCATTTCTATTCCGTGCGATGCTAAACAGAATCGAATATGTCGATTTCTTGGCAAGAAACTCCATGATGTATGGTTCGCCTCCCAGTTTTAATCATCTAGGGCATGGAGAGTGTGCACTTCAACCAAGGGAAAATTTGCTTCATTATTCAACCATTGGATTCCAGGGATGTTTTATTGATGGAATAGCGGGGGTTTTCTTGAAGTCTTCTGCCTCAAACGTTTAAAAAAATCTGTTGCTGGAAGTTGTTAAGTGAATTTTAAGACTTCATCAAAGAAAATAAAATTGTACATGTGACTTTCATTAGTCTTTCTACCGTGGTAAGATAAGTGCGAATGTAGTTTTGACAAATTAATTATTGGCTATTTAATATAAAAAAACTTATTTCACTTGATTTGTTCAATAGATGTTCGTCGGTAACTTTCAATAAATTCTGAAGAGTTTTGATACCTAAAAAGTTGTTCTACAACAAATGTAAAACTGGTTTCATCAATCATCCTTTCGATACTAGAGAGGCTTTATTGATAGAAACGAAGGGTTTTCTTTAACTCTTCCATGCTAAACGTTTTAAAATTCTGTTTCTGGATGTTGTTAGGTGAATTTTAAGACACCATCAAAGAAAATGAAATTGTTCTTGGGATTTTCATTAGTCTTTCTTAAGATAAGTGGGATGTAGTTTTGACAGATTAATTATTGGACATTTAATATTTTAAAAAATTGTTTAACTTGATTTTTTTTTTCAATTTATGAAATCATACCAATAGATATTCTTTGGTAAATTTCAAAAAATTTTAAAGATTTTTTTTTTTTTTTTGCCTAAAAAGTAGTTTTCCAACAAATAAAAAATTGGTTTCATCAATCATCCATTCGATATTAGAGATGCTTTATTGATAGAAATACGGGATTCCATGCTAAACGTTTAAAAAATCTGATGCAAAGTTTTTAGATGAATTTTAAGACTTCATCAAAGGATTAAATTTTGTATATATAAATTTCATTTGTCTTCGTCGCAATATTTTAACAAATTAATTTTTGGGCAATTAATATTGAATTGCGTATTTCATTTAATATATAATAACTGTGTATTTCATTTACTAAACACACTCGTCTTTGGACATTTAAAACAATATTGTTTAATTTATTTGAATTGTTATTTTGGGGCATCGAATATTTCATTTACTGATCACATTTCAATAAATTCCACCAGTCGATTTTGTAAACTGACTATTGAAAAATTAAAGATCGTGCTTGAATTTCATTTTGTAATTCATATGACCTGATTGAACACATTACTTGTGAGTCACATCTTTCCTCACACGGCGATTAATGCATTAATTTGTTAAATGAGTGATGAAATTTTAGTCTAGTATTCATTCAAAGGATATATACATCGTATTGGGACATCTTTTAAAAATAAAAGAAAGTGTCGAAACGAAAATTGGCAAGCAAAAGAATAATAGTTCTAGATAAAGTGACATTAACAAGCACGTTCATAATACCATTCAAAAATCGCCTTATCTTTTTAGCGCAATACCTCAAGGCACAAACGAATCAAAGAGACAGCCCAGAACTTTCATTCCAGCAACAAGCAATCTTTACTCAATCAAATCCGATCCTATCTCGCTCGGTTCATTTGAACGCATTTTCTGAATTGAACTGAACCATCCGAGGAATAATAGACATTTAAATCATAATCAATTAAAAGCAAACCCTTGATCCTGATGGTAATCTGCCACTTTCCATTGTCTGCCAGCCGAATGCAATCGTCTTCTAACAAAGACATCGTTCCGTTTATGATGGTAATTTGGTGGCACGACATCGATAGCCTTTCAACGCGGAACCCTTTTTAGACATTGTGAACTCATTGAACTTTTATTATATGAAACTGAAACTGGACTTGTGTTCCGTTCCGATTTGGGTCTAACCTTTTGATCTTACCTCCCAGCTTATTATCATGAATGGCGCTTTTATTGGGTAAGGCACGATAAAGACTTTACTGAGTGCTATTGTTCAGGTCTTGGCAAGGAAGTAAAATACCTTCGTTTGAATGGACTTTACTTGGATTTATTTGTTTCCAGTCTATTTAATTGATTGGATGTTAAGCATGTAAATTAGCAAGAGTTGGATTGGATACAGATTTATTGAAATGTGTTGTCATGAGATTTATAAATAATATCTGGAATATCTTTTATCCAATTCCTACTATTATACCACACTCTCCCTAGATATATTTATATATATCGTTCAAATTTTGAACTGTTAATAAAATACTTTTTATTCATCCACTCAAGTTCAAATACATTTTTAAAACTTGTAGTGGATGACACTCAGTGTTAATACAATGTGTTTTTTTTCTTCCAAATATTACGTCATTAATTTAATTCAATTCCTTTTTAATACTTTAAATATACTTTTAGAAATTTGTAATGAAAAATGCGCTGTAGCTTAATCTGTAAAATGAGTGGATTTCCGTATTTTTTGCATGAAGAAGAAGACTGAGAGTTCAATTCTTGTGAAAATCAATATTTTTTGATACTTAATCATTTTTTAATAATTATTTAATAAAAAGTAACTAAAATAAAAAAAATTCTTGGTTGACTTAAGTAGGAAATGAATTTTTAAAAGAAATTTTTATATTACTTGTTTGTTTGTTTTTGTAAAATCATGTTTTTCCAGAGAAAATGGTTATAATGGATGGTTATAATTGTAGTTCCACTTTGAAATGTTCTTAAAAGACAAACTGCAGTACCCAATGTTATTAAACTCGGTAATGATTTAAATAAGGTCATAGGAATTTATTTTCTACGAAAAAAAGTTCAAAAACTCGAAATTAGGGATGAAATGGCGCTGTATCAAAAATGTTAAGCAAAATAGGACATGAAGACACCTTTTAAAATGCGTTTAATCGTTTCTGAGACGAGTTACAAAACGTGTTCATTGTGAGTTATCTAAAAAGCGCTGTTTATAGTGATAATCTAAACATTTGACTGAATTGAAAAATGTGAAACAACGACATGTCGTAATAAACCTGTTGATATGCTAAGAACTACTGTTGAGAATGCAGTAATGCGATTTAACTTACTTTCTACTTACTCTTTCTTTAACTTACTACACCACAATGAACATGCTTTGTAATACGTTTAAGAAACGATTAAACACATTTTAATATAATGTCTTAACGCTCTATTTAGCTTAACAATCTTGTATATTGTACCATTCCCCCCCCCCATTGGGAATTTTTTTTCTGAAAAGAAATTCCCATAATTTCCTTTAAACTATTACCAAGTTTGGTTACATTTGGTTCAGTAGTTTTCCTTTTATGACTATTAGAAAGTAGAAATTTAATTATAGCCACTCTATATTTATGTACAAATCACATAATAATTGCATTATTTTATTACAAAGGGGAAAAAATGACTCTTTGTCGGTTATACCTTGTGATAAAACAACTTTGCGTTTCTCTTAGCATTTCAAGTGTTAATACTTTTTTTCAACAGTTGCAAATTTTAAATGGGTTTCTGCCATTTCCAGAGCCCTTCAAAGTTTGCAGAGAGAATACCAAGAGCTTTTTAAAATAGACAGTATCTTGTGAGTATAAGAAAAAACGTTTATCTAGCTTTTTGTTCCCTGAACTTTACCTTGGACTGGGGCAGTGTATTATATACTTATTTTTTCTATTTCTGTATTTATTTATTTTTTTCATTTAATTACTTATTTTTTCACTTTGTTTTAATTTTGATTGTTTTTCTTTTAATTTTTGGTTTTCTAAGTTTAAACAGCCTTCGGTAAATTTCAACATAAATCTTTGGTAAATTTCATTCTTTACTAATTATGTTTCAATGATACTATTACTGTGGAATATTATGTAGGCTGCTTTGCTCGAGCCATTTACCTTTTATACTTTTTTCTTTTTATGACTGCTCCTTTATGTTTTGTTCCGGCTTTTTTCTTTTTCTTTTTTCCTCTCTTTCTTTGGCTTTCTTTAATTTCTTTTGCATCTAGTACATAGACATATGGAAGATTTTTTTTAATAGTCAGAACTTTGACAACTAGTTAAATTCCATTTATTTATTTAATTTTGAGCTTTTTACCGATGTCACGTCACTTTCATACCATTCTTAATTATCAGAAGAGATAAGAATACTAATTACATGCGTATATTTTTCAAGCTTACCTACATATGAGTTGGTTTGTTTAAATAAAAAAAATCATGAACGCACTTATTTTATTTGAAGCACTTAGTTATTCGTTACAAGTTACTATCTGCTGTATTATAGAATTCATTTTACAGTTTAATCCCTCATTAGTTAGATTTTTGAAACACTCAGTTTTACCATCTTGAAATATCGGGTCCAAGATGGCGTTACATGATAATTGTCAGCGTGATTACTGATATATAAAGTCTCTGATAGTTTGTTATATAAAAAAGCTTTTTTAAATGTGTGTGTGTGTCTAAAATCCCGTTTTTCTAGGAAAGATGCCTATGTAAATAAACTTAAAAAGCAACAAGTAATTTTAAAAAAGAAATAAGTCAATTCCTACTTAGATCAACAAAGAAAATCTTTATTTTAGTTACTTTTTATCAAATAAAATGATAGGGTATATATACTTTAAATGCTGGAATTGTATACGGAATATTATTGTGTACTTTAAGTATTGTAAATATAATTCTCACATGTACTTGAACAGACATGGAAATAAACTTTCTAAGAATGAAGTTCGTTCAAAATCCGATAGAAGTTCACAAATTTGGTGTAAAATACTCCAGGAAATTTTATTCATTCAACGTAAAACTTTTTGAACTATAGTATTTTCGATATTGCGATAGGTAAACGGCAAATAGTTGTCCCGATAAGGCAACCGCTTACTATCGCTGCACTGGGATCACGTGATGTTCCTGAAGTAGGCGTGGCCTTCAATTCCGTACAATAGTTAGTCTCGTAGGGAACGCTGCTTTAGAGAGAAAGACATAATTATATCTGAAACGTGTAAATTCATCAAAATCCTTAGGTCCAATTTTTGAAAACTGCAATACTGTCCCTTTGTGTATTTTATATACGAGAAAGTATTTTTTTTAAATGTTAAAAATAAATTTTTAAAGCTATGCACTTCAACTTGTGCGCTACACTTTGAAAGATTAATGCAATAATTTCTGTCTTCTAAAGCTGGACAACACGAAATTTCATTTCCTGCAAATATGCACTTCCTTATTGACCAGGCCCACTGTGTTTCATCCATTGTTTCGGCCTCTTTCGAAACAACCAAGTCTCCACAGCTAAATGATGACCCATTACGCTTTAAACACAATCGTCTAATCGAGCATTTTTGGTCCCTATCTGCACCTCGGGCACACAGAAGTAATGGCACCTCGACACCGGTGCTGACCCCGACGGCAAACAGATTTGGCTTCTGATTGGGGTCACGTGATCTGGCCGTGCGTTACTCCCCCCTAACAGCGAGACAACAGTCAACGCGTTCCATTGTATTCGGGCCGCCTACACGCGGTCCCACAACAATGAGCGGCACTCAAACTGACCCTTTCCAAATCGGACCGGCCATGTGCATCTATTTTGTCATGTGGAAGTAGAGGAGAGGTAATTGTGCGCGCACACACTGATTGTTGGCGTGTCATTTCTAAACGAGTTGGCGAGTTTTGGTGTGAATGGTTTGGCGGGTGATCTGTCAGTATTATGGGAAGTGGTTGTCAAGTTTTCTTTTATTAATCTGCGAAATTGCGAGATTTGCTTTTTTTCCTCCCCTAAATGGAAAACGCGTGATGAGGATCGTTTGAGTCGACGAACTTGGTTAGAGAAGATTGTTCGTTGACTTCAGATTCGAGGTCATAGGGGATGAATGACCTTTAAATTTTAGATGTACAGAAGAAAATCGTGAATTTCGAGGGGAAAAAATTATTGGAATGCATCATAGAATTGCTCAATTTTGCATCATGTATCTTTTTATTTTTTTCCATTAATAATACTCGAAGAGAAAGTATTGTAATTATAAAAAATATATATTTCTTGATTTTGCATTATCTCCATGTTTCAAATCTCTCCAAATTTGGAAAACACGATTTTGCTCTCATGTCTGGTTATAATAGATGTTACTTAATTCCTTGTATACTCATTAAATCGAATAGTTCCAAGTGGTTCTTTTTTATCCCCGATTTAAATCAAAATTTCTAGCTGTTAAGTTGGTTTTTCTAGGCTATATTCCGTTTTTCAGTAAATTGAATAAAGGATTTTTAAGGAATTATTAATAAACTAAATTGTCTGATACGATAATTTAAAATGTATTTTTGTCTTGACCTACCAGCACATGGAATTTTTTTTTAATAATGGAATCAAAATTTATAATTTATTACTTTATGGGTTTAGACAAGGGGTCGGCAACCTGCGGCTCTTTTGATGTAAAGCTTCAACTTTCCGGTTCCATACGAAAAATTAATAATTTTTCATCAAAACCCTTAAAAAACAAGAAAATATATTTTTAAGTACCTAATTTCTCAACAGCTTCTATTAACACACTAAATGCGGGGGACCTTGACGAAAATATGCTAGGTATCTTGGATCAAATCGTAGTACTACGACTCCCGCCTTTAATGTGTTAACATAATCGTTAATTACAAATCACTACTCTTAACATGAACATGATGAGATAAATTTTCTCTATTGTTTTGCTTTTAGAGATGAGACAGCGTAACCATGTTTATTTTCAACCATTTGCATTTCATTTCTGGCTCGCCCAAACAGCCTCAGTTTGTGGTTGAAAACCAAAGACTTGTGGACTGGCAAGTTCAAAGAACTCAAGAGCAAGTCGAAGCCCAGAAATGCATGCACGTCTCGCAACACAAGTGGGCAACTCTAAGAGAAATTCCGAGAGTTGAGGTCCTCGTATTCGATGCTTGGAATAGTCTTCCAGAATGCTACAGGGAGATGAAGAAGTTTGCATATAGAGTGCTGACGATCTTCAGGTTCGCATATTCGTATGAAAAAGCGTTCTCTTGTATGAATGTAATAAAAAGTAAATTTAGAAATCAACTAACAAATGAAAATCTATAGACCTGCTTGAAACTTAAAACATTCTATAAGCCAAATTTAATCAAATTTTAAAAAAGTATGCAAAGCCAATGCTCCCCAATGATGTAACTTTAAATATTTTTGTTTTGGTATGAATAAAGGGTATTCTGTATTTAAAGTCATTTATTTTAAATCAAAAATCAAATATGTGTAAGAAAATACTATAATATTAAATAGGAATTTTTTTATGGCTCTTTAAAAACTGGGAAATTTTGTAAATTGTTGCTTTTGGCTCTTACATTTCAATAGGTTGCCAACCCCTGGTCACATTTTCCATCTGCTTGTTTCTCCAGAATTTTTTTAAATAATTAAAAATACGATATGAAAAGACATTTTTTCCCCTTCATTTAAACAATTCAAACAAAACTACTTCATGTTAAGTTCAATTAATCGATCGCCGTTCTATTTCTGTTGTAAATTGTGCAAATCGTATCTTTTACTTTATCATATATACAAAGTATAGAGAAAGTATTGTATTCATCAAAAAATTATAACTCGAGATTTTGATGAATCTCCACTTTTCATACCTACCTGAGTTCAGTAAAGACATTTTGGAAATTACCCACCAGTCTGTGACAAATATAACTCAAAAATGACTTGTGCTAGATGAATTAAATTTGGTATACCGTCTTCCGATCAAATTTGGGAATTTCCATTAAATCTTATGAAAATACTGTTCAACGGAAGTATATTTGTCCAGCTGCTCAAATATAATTTAGCAAGATAACTACAAAACTAAGAGAGACAGATATATATATAAAGTTCGGTACATAGATTTAACGTTTTTACAATAGTATAGACGCTCATCAAATTTTTTACATAATCAAAAAAAGAGTTGATCTGTTCTTTCAGATTGCGTACATGATTCAAAAATTCAATGACTTAAATGTATAAAATTTTGTGCATAAATTTGGGACTTTAAATGCAGTTTTATGTGAAAATAGGGTTTCAATCGAGTGAAAAGAGCAAATTTGAAATCCAAGTTCGGATTCTTTTGACCACATACTTAGGATTAATAGCCAAAACACTTGTTAAGTATCACACGATGGATTTTGTAAAACTGTGTGTGTGTGTGTGTGTGTGTGTGTGTAAATTGTTTTTTAAGATCTCTATCGATGTTTATGGGATTTTCTACATATCTAGTAAGTTAACCAGTTACAATAAAAACCAAAGATATTAATTAATGACATCTGAAGTATCACTAAAAGGATATTACCCAGTCTAGATGGGTAGATTCTTTAATTTTAAAAGAATAAGCAATTGATAAGAACCTGATACATCTCTCCTTTTTTTAACCTCAAAACATAATGATAGAGTGAACTTTCGCAACTAACCACAAAGAAATGCTCTGAGGAATTAAAGATTTGGAAAATATAATCATTTCATTCCTTAATGCAATACAACTTTTTTTTAAATTTAGAATATTACTGAAAATTCCAGTCTGATGTAATATTCGGTACAATTGAGATTCATTTAGGTATTTAAACGTTATAGTTATATCCTTATTTGGAAGTAACTGGCAAAAATTGTCTATTGGAGAAGTCGAGTAAAAGGAATAAAAACTAAATTTGCTCAGGAACTCTGCGAAATTATCTTCTATTCTTAAATTTATGAAGAAAATTTTACAAAATATAAGAAAATTACAATATTTTGAATAATCATTGTGAACATTTGAAAGTAGTTTTGAGACTTAAATAAGTATTATTTTTTGAAGTACTTGATTATTTTTACGAACCTTTGAGAATAAACTACCAAAAAATTCAAACGGTCGTTAAATGAGCTTACTAGCCCTGATCTCATCAGAAAATCGCAAGAAAGCATGAGAACGCTGCCATCTTGTTGAATTAAGCGTAATTTGAAAATCCTAAATTAAGAGCTTAACCACTAAATTAACCGCCCGAGTTATCTTGGGTTCATATATTATTGCAGTTAATTATTATCCCAAGAAAACTCGGGCGAAGTTGAATTTGTCAGTACTTCAGGCCAACGCGAGCCTCGATTACATAGTTGAAATGAAATTCAAACTATTTTTATTGCTTAGTCAAATATTTTATCGTATATTCATCTTTATTCCTTACACTCCGTTTAATGTTTGTTTAATTTGAATGAAGAAAAAAAAGTGCAATAATAGTATCTCTAAATTCAGAAGATAAATTAACAAGACATATTGGGTTGTTCGGAAAGTCATTTCGTATTTTTTTGTCAAAATGAAAAGAAATTTTCATTTAATGAATAAATTATTTATTAAATTATAAAATTGCCATTCTGGTCTAATACCTTTTGCCATATTTTTGGTAGTAACATGATTACACGCTCATAAAAGTTTTGGTCTTTGCTGTAAAAAAAAACTGATCGAGGTGGTTTTTGGCCTCCTCATTTGAAGGAAAAATTTTGCAAATCAGTTCTGGTACTGATGTACTGTTAGCACATCTTCTCCACACATATTGGCTAATTTATTTCTGGCTTGAACAGCATTTTTACCTTTTATAGCAAAAAAGAAAAAAATGACGAAAACGCTGTTTATTGCTCTCCATATTTAAAAGGGCACCATCCAAAAACTACTGCGAAGAATCAGCTGCACTTTTTCACACTCAAGCCTTGCTGTATCAGGTCTTAAAACATAAAATGATTTTGCGGTTTAAGTATGAAATTGGGTGCGAAAATGCAATTAAATCCTTTGTCAGGAAAAAACGAAATTACTTTCCGAACAACCTAATATTTTAAATGTTACTATGATGTCGTTGGGTTTTACTTCATTTTGATGATTCATATACACGAAGAACAGAAGAGGTTTAAGGCTGATGAAATAAATCAGACTTAACGTCTCTCACAATATGATGCTTAAAAAAATTTATTTTCTTGACAAAATCATACATCTGATATTTAAAGCGTCTATCAATTGTAAAATCAGGTACTTAAAATTAGTGTTGCCAAACACATTGTGGCAACTTTTAATAACTCTCTAAATGTTCGGCAGCTTTGAAAAAAAAATCATGATTTTATTTGACAAAAAATTGACATAAAAATTCAGTTTCGATAAATAGAGGTTAATCGTAATTAAATCTACATGCACAATCACTTCTAGGAAATCAAAAACTTGACACGACACTGCCATGTAAAGTTTAGTCAAACCTTTGATGCAGTCATTCTAAATCTTTCGTAAACTTCCACTATTTTATAACACCCAAAAGAACCTCTACAAGCTATTCACCCTAAATCCTGTGCCGAATCATATTCCCCAAAAAAATCGCACACGATTTTACTATCCCTTGAGGGTTCAGGTAATAGACATCAAACGATTCATATACTCGATTCAACCTCACCACCCCATACCTTGATGGAATCTTATTCTCTCCCCTCCCCTCCTTCCTCCATCCCTATTCTTTTCTTCCAAGGGAGGAAAAAAATCCACCCAACCCGCATATCTACTCCTTGTCAACAGTATAAGCGGATCATCAAAATGTGCAAAGACTCAACGCAACTGCATGGAACAATGTACTTAGGGGGTTTGGCAAGCAGACGAATCTTCTACATCTAATGGCCCACGACTAAGGGTCATCAGATAGAAGGACTGGCTGGTGGGACATAGCAGAATCCTTCTTTTCTACCCTCTTGTAGACGAGCAGACGATATTCTTCAGTAATGAAGACCCTCAAACTGGCAACATGGAGCTGGCTTAATTGCGGGGGTAGATCATAAAGCCTGCTATTCCGGTAAGGGGTATTTCTCTTCTGGAAGAAATATTTTTCTCCCCCTCCCTCCCCTGGTGCCTAGAGAATCGTTTGGAAAAGGGAGGATTTGACGGAACAGTTCTGTACCATCTGGATGGGGTGGTAAAAAAAAAAAGTGCTTTGAAGAGGTAGTTTCGTAAGGACCTTCTAGGAAGGAGGTGGAAATATGGATGAGGGTTTCAGGAAGGGATGTCGTTTTCTTTGTGATGATGAAGTGGTTTGGGGGTATCCTTTTACTCATGCGCAGATGGGAGATTGTATATGGTTTCGCAATAGTGATTTCTGATATTGCACAGTCTTTGCGTTCTTTCGTGAGGGACAAGTTGCGATTGCAAGATCGCCATGTAGACGTATCTGATAAAGTTGAAATATATGAGTTTTTCTCATTAGATTATACGAAATAAAATCTTCAAATATCAATACAAAAATTAATTTAACCGATGCCTTCGAAAGGTTTGTGGAATTTTCAATATGGACTATCATCAATTCGGTTGTTATAAGATTTTTTTTATGCAACTGCAATTGTTCCTCCCTAATTTTTCTTCATACTTTAAATATCTGATAAATTAAGCAAAAACATAATGCGAAAAGCTACAAGAGTTATAGCAAAGATAACTTAATCATTATAGTTCATCTGTACGTAGAAATTTAAAACAGTATGGCTGTTTGCTTTTTGTTTGACCTTTGAAGAACTTGTGGAAAGATTTAGTTACTAAAAAAGTGCTAATTACTCCTAAAAAGACAAAAAAGGACAATTCTTATAGTTCTTCTATCATGGCTTGAGAATTTGCCATCCAAATTAAATAAGCAAACTATTGATGTATACAGTTAATTTTTTCAATTAATTTTTTGGTGGCACTTGTTCTATTTTATGCAACTATTTCTTAAACTGGAGAACCTATCATTGATTTTTTTAAACCCTAATCTTATGTCACATTATCTTTTTTTTTTTTTCGTTAACATCAGTTTTAGTTTCAATTTTCGTCCATTTTTTAACAAATCTTTCAAAATTTACTTGAGCATGATTTATGGCAACGCTGTTCTCGTGTAATTGCCAAAATCCATTTTGCAATTCTATCATTGCAAGTTTTTGGCAGTGTTAAAATTGATTTGTTAAAGCTTTTATTTAGCCTTTAGACTTCTATTAGAATGTCATAAAAGTTTATTTCGCATCGCGTTATGAATGGCCTTATCTGGCGCTGCTTGTACAAACATGCAGGCTTATCCATAAACCGTCTATGTCATCGGTTTTAGTTCTACTGCACTCCAAATCGGGACTACATCCCCAAAAAGTTTTTTTTTTCATTGGTGGGAATGGAAAGGCGTCCTTTTCTACAAGTTTCTTACTCAAGGTGAAACAATATATTCTACGAAATACTGTCATCAACTGCATCAATTGAAAACTGCCATAGTAAGAAAACGACCAGAATTAATGCACTGACGAGGCGTTGTTTTTCATTATGAAAACACGAGACCACATATTGCTTTAATTGTAAAGGAGGAGTTCTTACAGTTTGATTGGGAGGTTTTACCGCATACAGCATATTCAACAGATCTAGCTCCATTTGATTAGATCTCCTTTCCGCCTTTAAAGAATTATCTTCGAGAAAAATGCTTTAAATCAATCAGCTAAATCAAAACGCACTTCGAGAATTATTTCTTGTCCAAAACACACCAATTTTGGAAAGAAGACATAATGATGCTTCTTAAGAGATGGAAGAAGGTAATAGAGCAAAAGGGTTCTGATATAACAAAATAAATAGATTAAACAATAAATATTATGTATTCATTTCATACTAGAAATGGGGAAAAAAACTTATAGAGCACTCTAATATTTAATGAAATCTTTATTAAATTTCAAAGCGATAAAAAATTTGATTTTAGAGCGTTTAATTGTTAAAGTTTTTTAAGAATTTAGTCCATAACACGTATGCATTTGGAAGCAACAAAGTTTGCACTCCAAATTGAGGACCTGTTTTGTTGAATCAACATTCATTTCACCATCCCCCTCCATGTTCTTTATCTAAACCACAGAAACAAGGCATAAATAACATCCGGGCACTGAAACGCTGCTGCCACTCACTGCTTGCTAAATAATCCGTAGTTAAGATAAATGCTACTTCTTTCACAGTTGAACGTTAATGCAAGATCTCTGTTATGCTTCCAGATTGACGCGATAGCAGCGGACGGAGCTAGTCCGCTGGTTTCTCTCAGATAATTAGCTGCGACAGTGCGGCCATGTTCGAAGAGAGAATGTGACATCTGTTATTGGGAAAGCGCAGACGATATTTAGATGATGCGGACTCCTGTTCGCAGTTGTCTGCCTTCTTTATTTTGATCAGGATAGACTTTAACACGATAATGTTTTTAGCCTGGAACACCATCTGTGAATACGACGTGTATACTGGAAAATCTGCAAAATGTTCCCCACAGCAGATTGTGGGAGCTAGTACTGCCAAATTTGAAAGGGAATAAAAAGTAGAAAGTGTTCACTGAGGAAGGACTTTTCGAAAACTTTGCTAAATTTTTAACTGAAAAACAGGTGAAATCTTTATAATTTAGTACCAATAACTTCAGTTTAATTTTTTGTACATTAGGTAATGCCACCAAATTTGGAGGAGAGTTAATAAAAAGTAGGAAGTGTACATTGAGAAAGGACTTTTCGTATTTTTTTTAAAATTTTTAACTGAAAAACAGTTGAAATCTTTATAATTTTGTTCCAATAATTCATGTGAATTTTTTATGCATTATGTTTTACAGGATAGACTTAAACACGATAATGTTTTAGGCTGGAATACCATCTGTGAATACGACGTGTATGATCGAAAACCTTCAAAACTCTCCTCACAGCAGATTGTGAGAGCTAGTGCTACCAGATTTGGAGGAGAGTTAATAAAAAGTAGAAAGTGTTCACTAAAAAAGGATTTTCCAAAAAAAAATTTTAATAATGGGAAAGGATTTTTTAAAATTTGTGTTTATGACAGGAAGATAACTTCTAATTACATTTTCACACAGCACCCAGTTTTATACAATATTTCTATTAGGATAGACTTTAATATGACCTCTGTGAATAGGACATGAATGCTTGAAAATCGAAAAAATGGTCTTTACTGCGGATTGTGGGAATTAGTGCTTCCAAATATGTTGGAGAATTATTCGAAAAGTGGTAAGTTTTCAATAAGAAAGGATTTTTTCATAATAATTGTTAAATTTTAACAGAAAAGCAATTAAAGTACTTACAATTTGCTTCCAATAACTTTTTGTTATATTCCCACAATAACCCCTTCTATGCATTATTGTTATCCGAATGGACTTTAACACGATATCATTATTAGACTTGAATGTTGTTTGACGTATATGTTTGAAAATCTACAAAACTCTACCCACAGCAGATTGGCAGATTGTGGGATGTAGTGCTGCCAAATTTGATAGAGTTACTTAAAATATAGTAAATGTTTATCATAAACTAAATTTTCAAAATTTCTCTTAAACTTTTAACTGAAAAACGAAAAAAATTTTCTACCAATAATTTCCGCTAATATTTTCACTCATTAAGCACTTTTATATATTATTTTGACCGGGATAGATTTTAAAACGATAATGTTTTTAGGCTGGAATGCCATCTGTGAATATGACATGCATGATAGAAAAATCTAGAAAACGCTCAATACAATAGATTGTGATAGCTAGGTGCAGCCAAATTTTGATAAGGAGTTGTTTAAAAAGTAGTAAACGTCATTAAGAAATGATTTTTCAAAAGATTGAAACGAGTTTCAATGATATTTACTAACTTTTAAATCTTTTTTTTTCTTTTTTGCATATTGATATTTGTAATGAAATCTATGGCATCGACGAAATCGAAGAATAATTGTTGCATATTGAGATATTCTATAAAGAGATCTAACATGAAATTACTTATCAATGTCTGTTTGGATTAATCCTGTATATTATCCCGGCATTTGAATTTTAGTTGCATAAAAATAAATTTAAAATTAAACATTAGTTTCCCCTTATATTTATGTCTATAACGTGTATTCTTGTTTAGCTTTGTACTGTTTTGAAGAGAACTGTGTATTGTTGGATATCTCCATTTTGATCAATTGGTTTCAAAATTTGACATTAATCTACAATTTTGGTGATAGATTATATGTTGAAATTTATCAATTATGTGTATTATATGATCCGTCTAGTTATCTAGATTAATAAATATTCAAATCTCTAATTAACTTTTCATCCAAAATTTAATGGATTCATTGACTTTGGTATTTTGCATCCCTTGATATTGTGTAAATGAAGTATACTTTCATGATTGTTGGATTTTTTTCGCATTTTAACACATTTTATACTTAACCAAAATGTTAAAAATTTATATGTTTAATTTCTTTATATTAGTAACTATAGGATAATAGTATATATATGCTTTTATTTATTTAATCCCTTGACATGGAAAAAAAATGATTGAAATAATAAAATTTTCAGAGAATTAATCATTATTATTAGTTAATGATTTTCTTTCATACAAATAAAAGATTTTGATTACTATGACATGCTTTAAAGAAATTTTAAACTTAATACACATAACATTAATCAGCCGGAGTGGTCTTCCCAAAACTTTCTCTCATTCTAATAAACTTTGCGATGCCAGGGAACATCACGACATTAACATACAATAGTTACGAAATATTAACTTTTAGCGTGAATTCAACATTTTCACGGAATCTATTGTGTTATACTTGGAGAGTTTTTTTTTTTTTTTTTTTGTCAATTAATCTCCAGAATGCAATTAATAGCATTCGAAAATCGAATTTGGGCTTTTGACACTTTTTTCTCAACCGAGTAAAAAAAATTTGAAACAAAACTACACATGTTATTAAGATTCTTATACCAAATTCGATACATTTAAATCATTAACCATTTTTAATCTATCAATCAATTTAAATCATTTTTTAATCATCACGTTAACATATTTTTGAATGTGCAGTCAATGGCCCAAGATATAATAGCTGAAAAGGATGTCCTAGTTTTAGAAATTTATTATTACTACAATTGTATTAATAAAACTTTAAGTTGAATAACACCTATTAACTTTTTACATCTTTAAACAAGTTACCATGTGCATCATATGAACATGGATGGACCTACAGCTTTCCATCTGAAAAGATTTTATCCAAAATTCGATATTCTACAATGGTGTAAATTAACGTATCAAAGTGTTGATTTCAAATGAATAAATAAATATTCCTAATATTTGGTTTAGCTTAGTATTATTTTAATTTTTTTATAGTCATGAAAAATAAATGCTCTGAATTAATTCTAACTGATTCACAAGATATTTTCTTATATTATTTTGGTAATATAAAATTCATTACTTAAAACAGAATTCAGAATGAAAAAAAAAATTAGAATGATCTTTTTAATTACATTTGAAAAGGAACAAAAACACAAATATTATTCATTTTATTGCTTAAAATAAACCCATTCTGAAAAGCAATCGTCGAATCGTTTCTCCCAAATTTATTTTAAAATTATATTAAAGAAATAAAAAATATTGATTTCATCCTTTCAAATTCATTAAAAAAGTACGATCAAAATATAAACTTATTTCATTCTTGATTATCTTACCATCTGTATAAAAGTAAAAATTAAGCAATTTTATTTCTAATTTAAAATATATTTTCATTAATAAAAACTGATTCTAATACATTTTTTAAAAATAATATTGCAATTAAATTCGTCTGATATAAAAATAACTCAAAAGATTGCTTAGGGTTATGTGAGATTAATAATGGTTTGGAAATTAAGTAATTTAAAATATATTAAACATTATTTTGATTTTATTTATCTTTTAAAGCGAAATTAGAAAGAAATTATAATCTTTTTTCATTTATTTTCATGATTACATACAATTTATTTTCCATTAGAAATATTTAATAGAAGTCGTAAAATATTCCAAATCTTTTTTTTAGATTAATCAAACGAGAGTATTTGTAAATGACGAAACCAAATAATTATTAATTTATTATCATTTATTCGAAGAATCTTGAAATTTTATTACTTTCCAGATGGCTTCGTTTTTTTCCCTCTCAATATGGCAGCATGTTTTCGTAGGTTTATTATCGTTTGCTCGTATAAAAGGCGTAATTGCTAACTATTTCAATTTTTAAAAAACTATTCTCTTTCGTGAAAGATTATACATTTGGGCTAATTATTGCTGAGAATTTTCATTTTCAAGATTTAAATGTTTCTTTAAATAATATCTTGGTGCAAACATGTCTGATATTGTGCTGGATAAGTAAAATTGTATTGATTTTTGTTGATATCAATTACATTTTTTAAAATTTATAATATAGTAGGGGGAAATGGGTGAATTTTTTTTTTTCAAATGAATTTGATTTTTTATACATGATAAACTTTTTTATATATTTAATCTCAAATGATAATGGTTTAATTTATAATATTCTAAATTGAAACAAAGTTTTACGAGAAAGAATATTAAAAATGATTATTAAAATATTCATTTTACAAAAGAGAAAGATTTCATATTTTATAGGAATTTAATGTATTTTTTATGCATATTATGTGAGCAAAAATTTATCATTTAGGAACATTCTTGTAGTGATATAAATTATTTGAGTTTGGAATTGCTCATAGATTGATTAGATTTGGAAAAAAAAAACTAAGAAAATGCATTGCAAAATGAGGATAATTGTATAATGCTTCTAAAAAAGAATGAGTTAAATGTTTGTCAAAATTTGAACTTTAAAAATATTTTCTCGAGGAAACTAAGATTTTAAGTTAAGATTTTTTGATAAAAGGTAATCTGTAACTATTGTTTTTATCAATTGTTAAAATTTCAGTTATAAGCATTCTCACTAAATTGTTCATTCTTTTATACGTATGGTTTCTGTTATATAGATATACATAACTCAGTTGTTATTTTTCTTCTATGTATGGTTTCAGTTATATTGATATAGATTGCTTAGTAGCTATTTCTTTTTTTATACGCATGGTTTTATTTATATAGATATACATTAATCAGTAGTTATTTCGTTTATATGTATAGTTTCAGTTAAAAATATAGTTTACTCAATTGTTATTTCGTTTGTACATATGGTTTCAGTTATAAATATACATTACTTAATTATTATTTCGTTTATACGAATGATTTTAGTTATGTGTATACATTACTTAATTGTTATTTCGTTTATAAGTATGTATTGTTCGTTTGTATCTATTCTTTAAAAATATATTTTCATTTGTATTTGTTACATTACTTACATCATTTTATAATTGTATTAATCATTATTTTGTGTCATCATTTGAATTTATAGCTCATTTCTATTTGTTCTTTCATAAATGGTCGTGTTATTTCTAGAAACTATAAAATTGATAATCTATACGATATTACTTTAAATTTGAATTTTAAAAAGTTTAAAAGGATTCATAACATCGTAAAATTTACATCCATGCGTTGTACTTGTATAATTTTAATTTATAATACACTATCATTTCATAGTAATATTGGTAAATTTGTGATGTTTTGTAAATGTAGATATTTTTATTACAAATTACTTATGTATGAATATTTTTTGATGTATTGCATGAGTACTTGTTTATGTTTACGGCTCCCAAGATAATTCGCCAAAAAATGCAAACTATCACCAAGCTTCTTGGCAAAATCTTGACACTACATCACTGTGCTATATTTGTATAACTTTAATGTATAATACACTGCACTCTCATAGCAATATTGAGGTATTAATGTTTTGTGTATGTAGATATTCTTATAAAACATGACTTATGTCTGATTCTTTCATGATGTATTGCATGAATATTCATTTATGTTAACAGCTCGCCAAAAAATGCAGACTATCGCCAACCATCTTGATGAAATCTTGACATTATTACATCATTGTGCTATATTTGTATAACTTAAATGTATAATACATTGTAATTTCATAGCAATATTAATGTTTTGTATATGAAGATATTCTAATAAAACATGACTTATGTCTGATTTTTTCATGGTGTATTGCATGAATACTCATTTATGTTACCGGCTCGCCAAAGAATGAAGATTATCGCCAACCATCTTGATGAAATATTGAAACTACATAATTGTGCTATATTTGTACAACTTTAATTTATACTGTAATCTCATAGCAATATTGAGGTTTTAATGTTTTGTATATGAATATATTCTTATAAAACATGACTTATGTCCGATTCTTTCATGATTTATTGCATGAATACTCATTTATGTTAACGGCTCGCCAAAAAATGCACACTTATCGCCAACCATCTTGGTGAAATCTTGACACTATATATATTTATATATAATCTGAAAAATCGCCAAGTAAACTAGGAAATGCAACCATCTTGGCATCTTCTATACAATAGAATTTGGCGAACTTGGCATAATTTAAAAATTACCCAATAAACTCATCTTGAAAGTTGCCAAGTTAACCCGGGAGCCGTAAAAATAAACAAGTACTGTTGTTTTACCGTTGTATAACAACATAGTATCGTTATTTTACCGTTGTATCGTTGTATAATAACAAAGTATTCGTTATTTTATCGTTGAATCAATGTATAACAAATTATACGTTATTTTACCGTTGTATCATTGTATAACAAAGTGTAGTTATTTTACCGTTGTATCATTGTATAACAAAGTATCGTTATTTTTCCGTTGTACCGTTGTGTAAGAATCGTTATTTTACCGTTGTATCATTGTATAACAAAGTATTCGTTATTTTACCGTAGTATCATTGTATAACAACGTGTAGTTATTTTACCGTTGTATCGTTGTTTTACAAAAGATGAATAGTATACACATAAAAAAGACAAAAGTGAAATAAAAACAAGAGACAATTCTTACTACTGAATGTGTTTAATATTGCTAAGTGCTACAGGTGACAATTAACTGACCCAAAACGGACATGTATATATATATTTATGTATAATATATATATAACAACACATCTGTCGCATACTTAGCAATGAAAACGGTGTTTATCCGTCAATCCACAAAAAAAAATTTATTCGCACTTTTTTTTTATTTTCCATTTTCTGTTTTTTTTCCCTTTATTTATAAGCTGTAAAACCGATTCTTGTGCATCTTAGCGGCTTTGTATTGATCTAAGTTCGTGTATGTCGACCAATGAGTTTAAATGAGTTCGGACAAGACGGATTAAAAATAATAATAAAAAACAACAAAAATTATATTTTCCTCACATTCATACACACACACATACAATACAGACACACAAACAGGGTAAATTACACGACAGTCACACGACCGCCATATTTGGTCAGCTAATGCGGTGATCATGCTCCATTGTTGGTCACAGAGTTAGTTCTAAATACATAGGATGATATACATATAATGCCCGTGGTTAATAAGTAGGTTTTGGAAAGTTAAATTTCACATTTATATGACGACATATTTGAAATTAAATAAACCAAAACTTCAATCATAAACTAAATATATACAAGAAATTTTTTGGAGTTACAGAACATCAATAATCCGAAGTGAAACTAAGATCAATTATATTTTATCAATAAAATAGTCTTAAATTGAAAAATAGTTTTTTATAATTAATTGCATCAAATCAAACTTATTTGTTTACTGTTTGGAATAAATTTGTGGTATGTTTTTAAATTTTTCTAGCAATCTGGATTTTAAATTACTTTTGAAAGCTAAATTTAAATTAATTAAATTATGTAATATAAAATTGCATCCAATTAAACTTATTTCTTTACTGCTGAACACAATCATTAATCGTCATGTAGTTTGTTTCTGATTATTTCTAGAAGTCCAGATTACAAATTGCTTTTAAAAAGGAAATTTTAATTGATTAAATTGTAACAAGTAAAAAGTAATATTATAAAACTGCATCCAATTAAATTTATTTCTTTATTGCTTGACACTAAATTAGTAATTTGTTTCTGAATTTTTATCGCAATTTGTATTTTAAATAACTTTTGAAAGGGAAATTTATACATGTTAAATTATAACATGTAAAATATAATATTGAAAAAAACCATTAAGATACTTTTATATTAATGACATTCGGATTAGAGATGATCTACATAATTTGCATAATCAAATAATTTTCAATAGAAACAAAATATAATTCAAAAAATTTTGTACCTAAATTTTTTTCAAGAAGCTTTTGTTGATATCAAACTATACTTCTGAAGAGATCAAAATATACAATTGACAACATAATAATACAACAAATATTGTTAACATTGTTAAAACCACAAAGGAATGTATATATAACAAGAGGAATGAAATAATTGGGAACATTTTTTGGGATGTCATACATTTAATAAAATCAGATTTCAGAGAATTTTTTTTATTTTTCAATGTCGTCATATAAAAGTGAGATTTTCTTCACTTTTTTTTTCCTTTCACATATAAAATGCATGCCTGACAATTATAGTTGCTACTAACAAACATTTAACTGTATTTCTCTTGCACATTATTATTAAAGTTACGATACAGTAAAAGAGTCTGAAGCTACCATTCTCTTTTGTTATATATAACTGTACAATTTCAAAAAATATAAGGGACTTATGTACATAGTTTTGAAAAATCTCAATATAGCACACATTTTTAAATTGTTGACTCCCCTCCCCCCCTCAGACGTACATGTTTGACTTTCGATTGAATTGATTAACCTGAATGTGACTCTCAAAATTTTAAATTAAAACAAAAACAAGCAAACAAAAAACAGACTAAAGAATAGAAAAATATGTGTTAGTTTTAGGAAAGGTTTAAAGATATAAATGAACAAAATTCAATTTCTTATTTTTAAAAAAAAATCAAAAATTAACACTGTTTAAAGAAAAAATTAAAGTAATGGAATCAAATCATTTTCTCAAAATACACGTAAGTTTGCATTTCGTTAATTAAAATTTTTGGGAACATTTACTAATAATAACATTAATAGTAATATTTTTAATAATATAATAATATTTTTTTGGTTTTATATTTAATTAATTATTATATATTAAATATATTTATTGTTTATTTTATATTTATAAGTATTATGTATTTTCATTACATATTTATAAATTTTATTTTACATGCATTTAATTATTGAGTCTGATATTTAATTATTTTAGTTTATATTTTTTAATTTTAGACCCATTATTTATTTTATATTTATACATATTATACAATTTTATTATGTATTTATTTAATTATTTTGTTTTATATTTATCTACTTTTTTTAATTTCTTGTCAAAATTCAAAAATTTATAAAAATAAAAATTTAAAAAATATATTAAATTAAATTTTATTTTATAAATTGCTTTTGATTTTTTTAAAATTAATTCACAACTCCTGCATAAATTATTTTCTTTCTCTATATACTGAGCAAAATCATACTATTTAATCAATTTTGCACAATCGCCTTTCGAATTTATATTTATTAATGTATTTTAAATTATTTATTTAATTGCTTTTTTTACAAATAAATTAATTAATATGTGTACTAATGTGCTGCAAAATTCTTCAAGCTTGACAAAAAAATAGTGAGCTTACTTTTTTTTTTTTTTTTTTTTTTTTTACTGATCAAGCTTTAAATGAATCAGGATTAATTTAGACAGGTGAAGAAGTTTTAAGACGCGACAGTAAACTTTATTTTTTATCAATAAAAAAATTATTAAAAAGGCTACAAAAATATAAATACAGCTTTTTGCAGATTGTATGAAATTAGAAAACAAGAGCATGCACAGTTTGTCAAGTAGTTAACAACATGCTGCATTATTAAATCACGTAAAAGTACTTTATAACTATTCATCAAATGACAATTTAAGCTTTTCTTATGACTTTTAGGTCGTACGAATTGGCTCCATAATATTCTATTACATAATGTAATTAATACATTAAAGTAATTTGTCTGAATTTATTACATGAAATTGTAAAATTTAATTCTGATTAATCAATTCAATTGAATGCTTTAATTCTTTGGTTTTTATTTCATATAAATAATAAGTAGTGTTCAGGGGAAACATTATTCAGCATTTTATCTGCATCATCTTGCCAAAAAATTGACAGAAAAACATTCTTTAAAATAAGTTTAAAAAATCCCATAAATGCTACATAATGTATTTTTTTATTCCAGAGGTTTAAATGTTTTTATAAAGTTTTTTCAAAATTGAATTTCAATAAATTAGTAAACGAATCAATTTTTGAAATTTGTTTATGTACATAGATTTAATTTTGTAAAAATAATAAATAAAAATTATTTTAAAGTATTAAATTTTTTTAAATATTAATGCACCATATTTTAATACCACAAATTTTCATATATGATATCTAAACTTTAGAAACAATCTGAAAGAGTTCTTTCAACAGATGTTATTTTAGTACCCGCTAGATGGCGCAGATGTAGCCGAGGAATGTTTCACCCTCAACATCTTATTTTTAGTGCAAATAAGCACTTTTGGGAATCACAAAAAAATACACGAATTTTTGTACTCGTTCCAGAAGATGTTAAACAAGAAGGCACTACGAACTGTATCTAATCAAAAAAATAAACATCTTCCCTGCATTATCAAAAATAAAAAAGGCAATGAAATTAAGACACTTGTTTATATTATAACACCATATCACAAAAAAGATGTTTTGTATACATTATTTCTTGAATTTTCGAATAAGAAACAAATCTAATCTTTATCGTAATATGCATAGCGACATTTAATATCAAGATAATGTAGAAATTCAAGAAAGTCTCTTAATTTTAAGAATGGTATTTGTCATTTCGATAATATATTCTTTTTCTTTAAATATTTGATCCCACTTTAGTTGAAATTGCATGAAAATAGCATCTGTTTAATTATTTAATCTGTTTATTTTAGGGAATTGAAATTTTAAAGCATATTTATTAGTACAACAGTTTAAGATTTAATATTCATAAAAACAATTTTACTACCTTTTTCAATATAAATTTTGTAATGCTAAATTTTAAAAATAATAATGATGATATTTATTTTTGAGTGGTTAAGCAAAAATGTATTATTTATAAAATTATTTGGCAAAACATAATCCATTTTTTCTGTTTATAAATCTGTTATTCAACTAGTATTTCTTAACGTCTTTCTAACGTAATTTTAATAGTTTGAAATAAAGTACACAGTTCGCAGAGCTACTTTTTAAAAATATCACTACAAAATAGTAAAAGAATACAGGATAAATAAAAGGCGTACAAAAATATTTCAATTGATTTGCGATAATCAAGATAATTTTTTTTCAATTCATGTTTACTCACAAACATGTTTATAAACATATGTCAAAATGTAAACACTGTGCATAAACATTATGGAAATATAAAAAACGCCTCCATTACGACACTATTATATTCTCTATAAATACATGACATATACCATTCTTACAGCGATATTAACACACTACAGATATTAAAAAAGACCATTTATATTTAAAGCAGCCACAATAGGTTTCAAATATTGAAAAAATAAAATTATCATCATTTCTCTTTTCTGCAGCAGTTGACGATAATGGGAAACATTGACAGAATTCTTATTTATTTTTGCGAAATGTTATTTAAAATATTTTTTGCAAAGAAAATAAATCGTTTGCATTTAGACTGGCATTCAATAAATATTATTCACTAATTTATAAATGAAATTGATTTTTATAGAATATTGAATTCGTAATTGTTCTCAATAAAGCTTATAGAATATAATAAAAAGTTCAAGAACAATTCTTATTGTTTTGATTCTTCTTTTTATATAATTCAATTTCGGAAAGTTATTTTTTTTATCGTCTGCCGTTTCATTATCGATTAAATAATGCCACAGCGTATATAACTTATTCGCTTATTTTTAAGGAGAAGAATTCTTCAAACAACACCCATTAGCTGACCAATCCAATTCAAATAGAAAACAATAAAATATAAAAAAGTGTTCAAAAAGTTCCAGAGCTGGCGGTGGCAACTCTTTTTTAGTTTTATAATGACATCCATTCGCATTCGCGCGCGCGCACACATTTAGTATAAGAATTGGCTTTGGGTTCTTTTTTTTCTTCTTTATATCCATTTTTTTTTTTTCTTTTTTTGTTGAAAGCGAAGAAAAAAATGGTCTCCGCTGGTGGGATGACGTCATTCCGACGGAACAATACAACGATGAGAGATTCAGATAAACACATTTGAAAAAGGCAGAAAGAGAAGACGGTCAATACCTCAGCTCACAGCAGACGCACCCTGTTAATCTGAAAAGAGTAAAAAAAATCATTTGAGTCCACAGAAATTAATAACTAATAAATTACAGCAAAAACAGACATTAAAATTATATTTCTTTTTTTAATAACTATTTCCAGAATAAAGTATACCAAGTACTTTTTTTAGAAATATACATCCATACAAAATGCTTTTTAAATCTAAAATATTTATCATTTTTTATCATCTGTTTTTCGATAAAACTAGAACATAAATAAAACCAAGCGATTTTTAAAACCTAAACATAGCTAATTTCCCCCATAAGTTATTAATATTTATATTAATTCAGTAAACCTTGTGAAATTATAGTTTGAGAAAGGCAGTCTGTGAAAACGACTGATTTTAGTTTAATCTTTAGAATAGTATAAATAACACTACAATTCGATTTTCAAAATAGCTTTTTCAATGAAGTATGAAAGCACTTATGTGTAAAATCTTATGCATCTATACAAAAATCATTTTACATCTAAAATATTTATCTTTTATTTTATCGTCTACTTTTAATTAAAATTAGAATTCAAATCGAACCAAACTTTTAAAAACCAAACATACCTCATATTTTCACATAAACTATTAATAATTGTTTTATTAATGCAATAAATTTTTATGAAAGTACAATGAGGGAAAGGTTGTATCCGTTTGAACGATTGATTTTAGCACGGTTAAATTATTACTTCTATAAAATAACGCACTAAAACAAAAGAGAAAAAAACTAATAGAAGAGCTGTTCAAAATGTAAAGAAGAAAGTTTGTTAATTTCCATAAATGCTTGATTAAATCTTGTACTTAGAAAAGTTAACAGTACACCTTCGCTTGTCAAAATTTATAAAAAATTCCATTAAATTCAATCCAGCTGTTTAGCAGATGTGAAACATACATTTATAGTCACAACGATTTTTATTTATATTAAGATTAATAACAAAGTTTTTGAGCAAATAAAACATTAAAAAAATATCCATTTAATTTTTTTTTATTCGGGTATTTTAAATACTGAAAATAATACTTGTTAATAAAATAAATTAGTACGATTACTCTGAGATATTTAGTTTGTTAAGCATTCAATATTCAAATCCCGAAAAGTCTGGATTCGAATTAGTTTTAAAATTTCGTTTGAATCAGAATCAGTTATTACTTTACATATCAATAGTATTCTGTTAAATGAAAAATTGTTCAATAAATTGTCTAATCGATATGTAACAGATAAACAAAATTCATTGGAACAATAATTTGCACAGTTAACAGTGGAAAAAACAGCTGTGTTTTTCCAAACGATAAATAAGTAAGTTTTAAAAAATATAGATCGAAAAAAAAAAAAAGAAAAAAAAAACTATAAGAGCAGATGTAATTTTTTTTCCTGAGAAAAAAATAAATAAATTTTTGGCAGCCAAATCTTTTAAGAGGAATAAAATTATTCTACTAAACGAATTTGTAAAGCTCAGGGGAAAAAAATGGCGGGAAAAAAAAAAGAAACAAGCAGGAAAAAGTTCTTTGAAAGCAAATGGCGCGGTCAGTTTCTTTGACAAGATATGCTCGATTAAACTGGTAGCACTTTGCTTTCACCAGTACTGCTTCTTAGATTTAAAAATATATATATATTTCTCCATCTAACATTCGAAATAGGCCGCTGAAAAGTCCTTGGAACCCGCGAAAATCGAGTTTCAAATCGGATCATTGAATACAGGATCGTAAATAAATGTATGATTTCGAACTCCTTTGTTAACGTGTGAGCGGCTGCCTATTCTTTTTCATGGCGTTTCCCCAAAATGCTCCATTAGCTGGCCTGAGCGAAATATCACGCTGAAACGCGACAGGGATTGCATTTCGCTACATTGTTCGCAATTTCGCTTTAAATGAGAACAGATTCGTGGATTTTTTTTCGGGGGGGGGGGGGTGAAACGAGGGACAATCTTCTTTAGGAAGAGAAGAAAAGAAAGAGGAGCTGAAGATTTTTATATATTTATTATTTTTGTATACATATACTGACGATTCAAAATTTGAAAGCTTTGAATATCGGCTTTATTATGACGAACCAGATGTTTAATACTAAAAGAAATGGCGTTGTAATCGTTTTTATATTCTTAAAAATAGATTAAATTTAAATGTCACAGATTAACTAACTAATTTATTATAAAGTTTCCTGCTTAAAAATTATAATTTGTAAGCACCTTGTGTGTGTGTGTGTGTGTGTGTGTGTGTGTGTGTGTGTGTGTGTGT
>JAPMOQ010036116.1:558576-569538 GCA_026543055.1 Argiope trifasciata
TGTGTGTGTGTGTGTGTGTGTGTGTGTGTGTGTGTGTGTGTGTGTGTGTGTGTGTGTGTGTGTGCGTGCGTGCGTGTGTGTGTGTGTGTGTGAACATATAGAAATATTAAGCAAACAATAATGGCCTGGAATTCTCTGAGCTACAAAACTTAACGAATATGCAAATCAAAAGACATTGAAATAAATCTATTATGTTTATCGAATCTATCTGTTTTGATACAGAAGATTTGGCCAAGAATTTTTTTTTTCTTTTAAAAAATATCTTATATTTGACTGTCATAGATTAAGTAACGAAATTTGTACCAGAAAGTTTATAAAGAATATAATGAGTCAGAGTAGAATTTCAGAAATCGGAATATAATAGAATAGAATAGAAATATGTAGATAAAATAATATTATAGAATAGAAAATAGAATATAATGAATAAAAGTTGCAGACTTGAACTAATTGATCTTCGCTATAACCCAACTTTTAAAAGATGCAAATAAAATTTGAAATTTATGTTCCCATACTTTTATTAATGCTTAGCTTTAGCCATACATTAAAAAAAAAAAAAAAAAAAAACCTTTCTTGAATTATAATCAATGCATGGAAAATAGGTTAGACATACGATTCTGAACGATATTTACATTAAATAATCTTTTAGCATTCAATGTATTATCGTCACAATCTGAGTACAAGATACTAAGACAGAAAATAAGACAATGTAAATCCACCAGCAACATTTTCATAGAACTTTTATTTTATTTATTTAATTCATAATTTCCATAGTACGTTATTAAATTTGATTTCATTTCAGAAATGTAACAGCAAATTATTCTACAGAAATAAAATTAATTTAGGGCACACTGTTAAAAATTAGAATTTCGTTTCTTCCCCCCAACTTATAAAATGAAATACCTTAAAACACGAAAAATATTTACATTAACGAACATTTAATTAATTACAAAAATGTATGTAGCTTTAATTTACTATAATTAATATTGAGTAATAAATAAAAAACCTAAATTATTCAATTAAAATTCCACAGAGTATAAAAAACATAATGAAACTTAGAAGAAATAAAAATTTAAATAAATATTTGCGTTAAAACTTATTCAATTTTTTCTATATCTGTCTAAAAATAATGTTTATATAATAACAAACTATATAATTTATTCATTTAAAATGTTTATATTAAAAAATAAAATATACAAGAAAAATATACGAGTATAATCCGTCAAACACTAAATCATGAAAAGTACATAAAATATACGCTGATGCATTTTTAAGATATATATACTCGGTAAAAAATTCGATAAATTCCAGGTTTTGCTTCAGAGAAAATATATACACACACGAATAACTCAAACCACGGTAAAAGATCGTTACTCTTTTTTAACGATTATTTTTCCAGAAATCGAAAGTTCCGAAGATTTATATAATCGTCAATCGTACATTTTCCGGGAAATTGAAAACCAAATAAAATATTTCATTTTTATCCGAATGGTTCCATGCCGATAAAAAAATTCTCTAAATGGTAAATTATGTTTTTCAACGATTTGTAAAATGAATTTTGAAAAAGAATTTCTTATAGGTGAAATGAAGCGAAATGATGTAAATGGTTAAAAGTCGTTAACATTTTGAAACTATTGTTGAACAGCGAAAACATTATTATGAAAAACACAGAAATGGTTCATATCATCGTTTTAGAAAACGATTATATGAGTCATACTGTTCATATAATCGTAAACGTAAAGATGAATAATAGTTTAATATACTGTATTAGACATAACGTTATTTTTTTTAATGAAAGAAGTTACATTCGTTTGAGACATAATATATAAAAATGAAAAAATATATATAGATCGTTGCTTTAGACATAATATGTAAAAGTGTAAAACAATTCATATTATTGTTTCATACTTAATACGTAAACACGAGAAATAATTTATACTATTGCTCCACGTTAATATGTAAGCATGGGAAATAATTTATATTATTGTTTTAGATATAATACGTAAGAATGAAAAATAAATCATTTTAATACTTTAGACATAATATGTAGAAATGAGGAATGATTTGTATTATTGTTTTATATATAATACATAAATAAAAGAAATAATTTACATCATATTCTTATATATTATATTTAAAAATGAGGATGAAATTATATTATCCTTTCATATTTACTAAGTAAGCACAGGAAATAATTCATATTGTTGTTTTATATTTAACACGAAGGAAACAATAAATAAATCGTGTTATTACTTTGGATATAACACGTAAAAATGAGAAATAATTTGTATTATTGTTTTAGAATAATACATTATTAAAAGAAATAATTTACATTATCGTCTTAAATAAAATATGTAAAAATGAGAAATAATATATATTATTCTTTCCTATCCAATATGCAAGCATGAGAAATAATTTATACCATTGCATCAGCTTTAATATGAAAGCATGAGAAATAATTTATATAACTGTTTTTGACATAATACACAAATATGAGAAATAATTATAGTGTTGGATATAATACGAAAGAATTGAAAATAATCCATATTATTACTTCAATCATAATTTGTAAAAGTGAGAATATATATTTCTGGATGTTTAAAAATCTCTTAATAAAAATTGTATTGTATATTTCACTCATGTAGATCATTAAAGCTTTGAATATCATGTGCGCATGCGTACAGACAGACAAACTTCCCCATAATATACTTCATCTAAATTTTGATCTGATATTTTAAAAGAAAACCGCAACCGAATAAAAGTACACCATAAATAATGAATTTTTCTTATTTTTAGAAGCAAAATTAAAAACCTTAAATTACAAAGCAATTAAACAAAATCAAGTAATAAATAATATCTAAAGATTTATCATGCATTCTATACAAAAAATCGAATGAATTTTTGAGTTTTAAATAATCCTACTATACAATTTTTTTTAAATTCAAAACAGTAAGAAAATACATGAGGTACATAAATAAAGAAATTTTTAAAAATCGACTGTCAGAAAAATGTTAAATAATAACCTTGATTTAAAATTCTTATGTAGAAAATACCAGCTAAAAAGAAAAAGATATTATTTTCAGATTTATAAATTAATATTTTTTTAAAAATCAAATCCCGTCTTAAAAGAATATGGACATTCTAGACATTAAACGCAATAAACAAAAATATAACAAATACGGAAGAAAAAAAATGAAAATCTTTTCTAAGAGATAATAAACTACAGAGAAACAAAATTTTATTGCAATAATAAACAAGAAATAATAATGACTACCCAAATGTGCTTTATTTGCATATAATAAAGTAATTTAATTTTTTAAAGAATTTAAACGCAGTTATTAAACAGTTACTTCAACCGCACAACTTATTTTTTTAAAACAAAACAATGATCCAAGGATAAATAATAATAATAATACTCCAGTAATAATGTTTTTTCTCCCTTATGATAACAAGTTAAGCTTCAAATTTGTTTTTGTAAATAGTATTTTGACATAAATCCTATTATTAAAAGGCTATTCATTACCGATAACAAGGAATTATTTCATAGTGAATATGTTTAAGTGTTATTTTTGAGAAAAAGAATTTTAGAAGATTAAGAATTCGTTCCAAACAATGCTATCGGTCTATAATCTTTTAAGAAAGTTTCCTAAACATTAAAGACTATTAATATTCATTTTTAAAATTGTAATTTAAATACTAATTTAAAGTTTAAATATATGTTAATATTATGTAAATATTGACCAGAAATGTATTTATTTAAATCACGTTTAAAATAAAATCGCATAAATTAAGTAAAAAAGTATTTTTTTAAGTATCATAATTGAAAACGATTCTACTTTTTATTAGATTTGTGGTTTTAACATTAATTTAAATATTAAAAATAGAAGAAAACAATATACAATAATTGTATATTGTTTACAAAATATACAAAACAGTAGTCATTAATTTGTTCTTTATACAAAATTAAATCATAATTGTATTTAAAATCCTAAATCTTTTAGACTATTGGCCGACAGTTTAATAGTAATAAACAACAAAAGTTTGAATATAATAACTTCTGAGGCAATACATAACTATTAAATAATTAGTCTTATTTAAATAATAAAACATTATATATTTTATTATTAAGTAATATAATATGAACGCTACTTTTTTTAAAAATACAATTGTATTTAAAGAAATGTATAGTTAAAAGAAAAACAATTTTTTTTCAACGAACAAGTATATATAAAAATAAATTGATGAAAATAAATTAAAGTGTTCATATATATATATATATATATATCTATATATATATATATATATATATATATATATATATATAATCATCAGAATAAAATTTCAGCATGTATAATAGATTTGTAATTTTTTTGAAAAAATCGCTTTTTGAGATTTTTTTTCTAAGATTTCCGTTTTATTCTGAAGCTACGATACAGAATATTGCGATATAAATCTGTAATTTTTAAGAAACAAAAAAACCGCATTCCACAATTTCACACCTCATTAACTTTACATCATTAGTCATCAAAGACATATATTATTATTTTAAGAATCTACATCAGTGTGGATTATCAACTAATTCGCAAGACCGTGTTCAATTCGTAAAAATGCAAGTGTACTGAATTGTAAAAATAAATTTTTGTGCAGATAATCAACCAATAAGCAAAATCATGCTCAGTTCGTAAACCACGAATATACTGTGTATATAAAAAGTAATCAATTCTACATCACTGGTGGATCGTTAAATAATTCACAAGATCACGTTCAATTCGTAATACTTTGAATGTACTGAATTGAAAAATAAATTTTAATATTTTACCAACCAATTCGCTAAACCCTATTCAATTCGTACAGTCCGAATTCTACATCAGTAGTGGGTCATTAAATAATTTGTAAGATCACGTTCCATTCGTTATACTTCGAATGTACTGAATCGAAAAATAAATTTTAGCATAGTTTACCAACCAATTCGCAAAACCCTATTCAATTCGTACAGTGCGAATTCTACATCAGTGGTAGATCATTAAACAATTTACAAGTTCACGTTCCATTCGTTATAATTTGAATGTACTGAATTGAAAAATAAATTTTAGCATTATTTACAAGCCAATTCGCAAAACCCTATTCAATTCGTAGAGCGCGAATTCTACATCACTGGTGGATCATTAAATAATTCGCAAGATCACGTTCAATTCGTAATACTTCGAATATACTGAATTGAAAAATAAATTTTAACAAAGTTTACCGACCAATTCGCAAAACCATATTCAATTCGTACAGCGCAAATGCACTAAATATACAGAAAAAAAAAAAAAGAAGTTAAATCTTATCAGTAGTGGATCAACTAATTCGCTAAGACTGCGTTCAATTTGTAAAACCTACGAGCGTAATGAATTGTAAAACAAATTTTAGCGTTGTATCATCAACCAATTCGTAAAACCGTGTTCAGTTCGTAAAAACAGCGGCAATGCTTCAGGATATTCGTATATGAGATCGCTACTTTACATTATTAAAAGCGAGATCTATCATTATATAAAAGTTCTGTGTTCCATGCTAGAAAGGGAAGGTCAAAACATCATAATGGAACAGTTGGTTCCAGCGAGTTTCAAAAGATAAATGTAAGTGGTTACAGTTAAGCCATGGACACGCGATGATGGCGAAGACGATGACGCAATATGACATTGATGACAGTTAAGTAATGGTTTGAATTTGAATCGATTCACTGCCAATAATTCGTCCATGGGTGTTTAAAAAAACATTACATGCTTTAATATCATTTATTTTGTTACCAAATGCAAATGGTCTGAAAATTTGTATGTTGTTGCATGGAGACCATAATATCAAGGATATCAATTTTGATACAAAAATAAGATGAACGTTGTGTTTTGTAACTAGAAGGAAAGTTTTGAAATTTTTAAAATGATGACATATGAATATTTGCCGTGCAACAGACCTATGTTTACAGCAAAACTTAAAATGGTGAAATTAAGTTTGAAACTAACAGCTTTCTGAATTTGAACTAAGATTTTTATGAGGCAAAAGCAAAGGATTATTTCTTTTTTTCAAGTTATTTATTTAGATATTATTAGGTGGAGGCTTGGTGTTTATAATTTGGAATGTATCTCATCATTTTAAGTTGAAAGTTTGGAGCTAGAAGTAAATATGAGTTTTATATGTCACATGATAGCGATTGGTCTACATGAATTTGGCGTCAATTCAAATTAGTGCTTAGTGTACCGTCTATCATCATCAATTTGACACAAGACGCCGATATTTTATTAGACATTCTAGTCAACAAACACAAAAACATCAGATCAAGACTTAAGAGCTAAGAAAAATAAATCATCATCTTTAATATCCATGTAATTTACAAGATGAATAAAAAAGTAAAATGACAATACCGAAAAAAATAAAATGAACAGAACAGTTACATGTTTCGCAGCAGTATAACGGCATGGAGCTATGGTCCAATATATAATGGTTATGAACAATATATAATGGTAATGGACAACGTATAATGACAATGGATTAAACTCCATTATCGTTTTTTCGTACACAAAGAAGTGAACAAAAAGATAAGCAAGTAATGTCTGACAATTTGATAGAGTCATGAACATGATACTACGTCTAAGTAATCTAATGGAAATTAAACATAAATAATATCTCCCGCAAACCAGCTGATCTAAAAAGACGGCTATTTATAAACAAATGATTTTTTTTCTCTCCTTCATAGGAAAGTTACAATTTCACCCAGTTCACTTTGTTATAGCTCATATCCAGGCGAATATGATAATATTAAAATAAAAACAGCTTGATAAATGAAATCAATCATTTTCCCCCACTTTCTTGATGAAATCACAGTTACGTGTAAGAGATTTGATTGAATTTAAATAAAAACAGTACTCCCAGTGAGACAGTTAGTCACCAACGGTGACTAGTAAGGGATAAGTTTAGTTATATTAACATCCTGTTGTAAAGCAACATTGGGGATATTTTGGGAATTCCTCGTAATTTTAAACCACGGTGAGATGCCGAAGACGACACCTGAGATGGCATCCCCCTTTTCATGTCACACCACACCAGCAGGAGGATGTTTGGCACTGACGGATTTAACGTGCACCACCCGCTTACACGATGGTTCCTCGGTGGAATCGGGACTTAAACCTAAAACCCGCCGGCCACCGCGATCCTAGGAAAGGATAAGTAGGTTTAGTTTATTTATATCAACGTCCCGTTGTAAAGCAACACTAATGCTATTTTGGACGGACCTTGTCATTTTGAATCGCGGTCTAATGACGAGGACGACACCTGAACTGGCACCCACCTCTCCACACCAGTGGAAGAACGTTTAGCCCGATAGATTTAAAGTGTAAGAGACCGCACAAGACGGTTCTTAAGTAGAATTGAGTCTCGAACTTAAAATCCTCCGGTTCCGAAGCCGTGATCTTACCACCAGACCACAGCGACCCATGGGATTAGTAGATGCAACAATGTTGCGAACGTTAGAAAATAGATGAATTGGGCAATTACGTTTTTAATATGCACCATGATGCCGTGAGGTTTCACTACATTAAAATCGTCCATATATATATTTAACAAGATAGATACAGTGGTATTAAAATTATATGGCTTTAATAACTGCTACAGTTTAATGCTTAAAATATTTTCCTAATAGGTACCTATATGTATATCAAACAACGTGTCAGATCTTATTGAAAGCAAATATAATCATCTATCATATAATAGTTATTACCGGCGAACCAGATGGTCATCAGAGGCGACTACTAGCAAATAATATTAACGCAACACTATTACAACAAAAGAAAAAAAACTACCGCTTTCATTCACAGTGAGCCAAACGGCGTGAAAAAATTATAAAACACTTAAAACGTTAGTTTCCGGACGATTGCCTTCACAAAATCGATGAAGTTCATGATATCTGTCATGCGTATACAATCACACTATATAAAGCGGTTCCCGCCCCCCTCCCTCTACATGTTTCCATTCAATCGCATGCTACAAAACGCTCACTTAACGGGCCGATGCCTCCACCAAATCGATGCCAAACCTAGGCCAGAGAGCCTAGGTGAGCTTAATAGGCTGGGACAGTGAGAAATGATTCAATCTGAGGAGCAGCCGATATGCGTGCCGATGCCAGGTCACGCGAAATCGCCATTTTGTGACACCAGATGGGGCTAAGGCAGGCAGCGGCTATTGTTGCCATTCCGGTGGGAAGTAATCCCGGGTCTAATTTGACGGATTAGATGGAGAATGCTGTTTTTATACCGAATAACAGATGTTTTAGCGAGGTTTAATTGAGGTTGTGTCGAGTGGTTCTTTGTCAGGTCATTAGATCACTCCGTGATATATCGAAATATAAAGAATAACAAAAATCCAGATTAATATATTTTTTTTCGTGGTTTTGAATGACTGTAACCGCAATCTTTGCAATTTCAATATGCACCATCTATTATTATTATTTTGTTATTATTCTCCTTCATCTTCTTCTTATTATTATTCCATTTGTTATTATTATTTTTATTTTGTTCCGAATTGCGTAGAGTAAAAATATTGTCAACAAAAATGCAGCTGTGTTTGTAGTAGAAACTTGTTTAAAATTTCGGTTTTGCAAAACATGTGATACAAGTAGAATTCTTGCTTATCTTTAATAAAACATTAAAAGATGATTTAAATATCTTAAATGGTTTAATTTTATTCGTTTATTTTTATTTCATTTTCAGCATTTGTTTTTAATTATATACCATTGTGCACACAATTATATATTAATATCATCGTTGCTGTTGTTTCTAATGGCAATTGTCATTGGCAAGCCTTCTGACTAAAGAGTTATTGCGATTCAATCCGAATTGTGGGTCTCGTTTTTTTTTTTTCAGCAGCGACATCTGGGGCCAAGACTACGACTTAGCTACTCATGCTTCACCTCCCTTTTTACGAGGCGAACTTCATTCATACATTCCGTTCACTCATCCACTGATCGTAATTTAGATCCGATTGATCATATAATTTAGATTTGTGATCGATCTCGTATCAGAGATTGATCAACTCTGAAGCAATATCCCCAGTGGTATTACTCTCGACATGGTGGACTTTTGGACCACGACAGATTTATACGCGCGCTAGTCACCACAAACGCGGAATTTCTTCCGGCCTGGGGAGGTTCGAACTCATAACCTAACCTAAGGGATGCGAGTCCAACGCCCTACTAACCAGCTATCCCGGTATGATCATATTACACGATCTAAAATCATCGTTATGTTATCAAATGTATTAAATATCATCGCAAAGTGCATATAAGTGTAAGTGCAGTCATTGGTAAAATAATATTATATATATAATTTTTGGTAGTTTTGTGGCCTAAGAGTGAAAAGACATTTCGAATTTCAAACTTCGCTTCATTCTATACCAGGAGAAATAATTTATGTAAAGGCAAGTCACGACACAAGAGGGAAAACAAAAACGAGCCAACGAAATATTCGTCCCCATGATTATATACTACTAGATTCTGATATGGATTTCTTTACACGACTCGATTTAGGGAAAGGGAAGTATAGGGATCTTTTAAAAGAATTTGTTTAAATCGACACATTTTTATCCCTTCACTCTGAATACGGGAACTTTCCGATTTCAGCAATTTTACAAAGCTTCAGTTGCGTTAAATAAATAAAAAATTGGAATTGAATGCAAAAATAAGGCAAGATTTTAGAATGAAGTTAATATAGGCTAAATTAAAATTAGGAAATTAATTGGGATTTAATTTGGATTTAGAGATATCATTACATATATAAGATACATCTAAAAATATATATATAATTTATTAATATTTGAGAAAAAAATTGTGCAGAAACAAAGCTTTAGTTCAAGACTGTAATATTTTGTAAGTCATTTTATAAATAAGGCTAAAGATGGCAAAGAAAATTATTATATTAACTTTATTGTATTTACTTTAGTATTTTAACTTAAAATATTTTTTTTAAAAAATATATATATTTCCTTTTTAAATGAAGAATTATTATCTCAAAAGGGAAATTCGAGCACTTATGAGCAACTTAAGCTAGTTTAACAGATGCCTCCGAAAAACAGGATCTCCAAATATATCTCCTAAACCAATACCAAAACTAGGTCAAAAAAATTTACGAACAACTTTTGGCGAAAGATTTTAACCAGACTCAACTTGATTTAACGCATAAATTCAAAAAAAAAGTTTTACGCACAAAATTACCTAAATATCCGTTTTTTTAATCTAAAATTCATCAAATAATAATAATAATAAACCCAAGTTTAAAACTCAAACATAAAAGTTACATATCCAAACTTGCGGAATTTTTATCTCAAAAAATACATGTTCGTTCAATCGTCTATCAATAATAAAAACATCACAGAAACTCTATTTACTACAAACGAGGAAGAATAAAGAATAAATAAAAAAAAATATTTTACGGCTACGAAGTCGGTGTAAACCCGAATAAACAACCTACCATCTGCGTAGATAAACATTGACTGGTGGAGTAGTTTATTTTCGTTGTTCCCCCCCCCCGCGCCTGTAGCGTAATACAAAAGAAGTCTGTTTTGATTTGTATGCTAATTTATCAGGTCTGTTGTTTGTCAAGTATAAATTACGCAAGTAACTGTGCAGTCATGCGTTGTTAATGTTCGATTTCTTTTAAAGCTATTTTTCGAGCGAGTGTAGAAACAGACTTGGGGTTTTAAAAGTTGTAAACTGGGATTATAAATTAAAAAACAAGGATTTTGTTAAAATAAATTTTTTTGAAATATTACAAGCCGTCAAACCATGTCTATAGTTTTACTAACCAACTACTTTTAAAGTATTAATCTATTCAGGAAATTAAACATCGATATCTCACACACACAAAAAATCTTCTATAGAAAAGCATCATGTAGCATCATCGATATAGATAATTTTTTTATAAAAAATTGCATCTTATC
>JAPMOQ010036116.1:572491-587011 GCA_026543055.1 Argiope trifasciata
TATAAATAAAACTATAATTATACATGAAATTGTATTAAATTATATCTAACATATTTGTGTGTTACAATAAAAATAGCATGATGTAAAAGTTACGATGTCATGTTTAGATAAAATGATAAAATACAACTGCTTTTAAAAACTTAAAAACGTTTTAAATGGATGTTTCCCCCCCCCTATAAAAACATTTAAGGGTGGGCGAACATCCCTTAAACGTTTAACATTCGCATGTCCAAAGATGGGCAGTTGAAATATCGTTGACGATGAAAGCTGACACTCGATCAAAATATGAACAACGGTTAAAGTTACTAAGTAACTTGAGCAAATAGTTTGCCTTGGACCTAGTTTGGTTTTCACAGTTAACCTAAGAGAAAACTGGAACTTATTTCCATAAAAGCAGCCAATGATGAATTTTTTTGAATAAATGATGTTCGCAAAAAACGACTAAAAAGTCTTTAATCTGTATGAAAATTTACAAACTATTATTTTCAAATTATAAAGGTAACTTCAAGGTGAAGAAAAGAAATAAAGTTAGTGTTATATTCAAAAAATATTAAAAATCCTAAATTCATGATGTTTGTAAATAAAGATCAGCGATTTTTAAATCTGTATGGAAATTTACAAAGAATTTTTTTCAAATCATAAAGGTAACTTTAAGATGAAATAAAATTCGTGCTATATTCGTTTTTTTTTTAAATCCTTAATTCATTATGTTTGCCAATAAAGATTAACGATTTTTAAATCTGTGTGGAAATTTACAAAGAATTATTTTTAAATTATAAAAATAACTTTAAGGGGAAAAAAAGAAATAAAATTAGAGTTATATTGATAAAAAAATCCTGATCATGATTAAATAAAAGAAAGAATATAAAAATAAATACCAAATATTTATAAAGAGTACTTAAGAATACATTAAAAAAAAGAAAAAGAAGGAAAAACACAACATTAGAAAATATATTCCTTCTTAGAATTAAACTTTTCTAGACAATATTTTAAGCAAATCATTGACAAATGACTATTATTTTGAACCACGTGATTATATACACAATTATAAATATTTTCTCTCGCTCCATCAATCGAATATTTAAAAAAAAAGGTCAGAGATAAAGATGTTTCAACTGTATAAATAAACAATATATCCAAATTGTTAAAATAAAAATAATAAAAAATAAAATTCTTTTAAAGTAATGTATATATGCGTATTTTCAAATTTATAATTTTTTTTTGTCTCTAAACTACAGATTCAATACGTTTTAAAACCAAAACATAAACGTTCAATTTTGACTTTGACTACTTTATTTTGCCTATATCTGAATTAAAAAAAATAATAATTGAAACTGCGCTTTAAATAAAATAAAAAGAATACTTTTAAGTATTAATTTTTGAAAAAAATATTTGACAATAAAAAAAAGTGTGAAAAAATAATTTATTTTTCTGATATTTGGATTAAATAAATATTAGGAGCAAGCTACAAGAAATAAAAAGTTGAAACCACGTATAAATTAAGACTTTCAAGCATAGATTTTTGAAAAAAAAAATATTTAACGATAAAAAAGTGTTTTGCGAAATATATATATACATATATACAGTATTTGCTATAACAATATTGACACATTTCATCCTAAATATTCCTTTATCAAAAAAAATTCATGGAATTTTTGAAAACAGATATTCAGCGATCAAACAAGACAGAATTCAAAGAACTACAAACGATAAACAATACGGGTACAATAACACTAGAAAAACACGGTTGAAATTTTACACCACTACACAAAACTTAAACACAGACATTTAGAATTCAAATACAGACGAATTCTATAGAAAAAGATGGAACGGACACTTAACTTTCGTCAGACACTTTTTTCCGAAATTTAATTCTATACATAAACCGACGACATTTTTAAAACGTGGTTCGAATAGAGAAAAAAAAAATGAAGTTCCACAAAACACATTTTATGGAAACATTTCGCTGACATTTCTCTTAACGGTGGTAAACTTTCGTCTAAACTGTGTTTATTCTATGCTTTCTACAATTGCCGTCTGCTTGCACCATAATTTAACGATTCCAAAACCCGTTAAACAGTCTCAAAGCAACGGAACGAATGACCTTGAAAAATTTTTTAAACTGCGAGAAAAAACAAATTTGTAAGGAGCGGATAAAAATAGCTTTTTCGAAAACACTGACACAGACCGTCATTGAAAATAATTTCGGAAAGCATACAACAAACAAACCAACATGTGAACACGTCAAAGCGGAGGAGAATACATTCATGCAGGATTTTGGAGAAAAGCCAACCACGGCCGGGGCACCGAGCGCCATTTCTGCCCACGATCGACAAACTCGACTGGAAAAATTTCGCATTCTTATTTAAAGTTACACGTTTTGGGGTGAATTTTTTAAATCAAATGTTCGAAACTGATTATATTATTGAATAATTATTTAAAAAATCTATTAAATGAAGTATACTAATAGCAAGTTAAAAAAAGCTTTTTTTTTTACTTAAAAGAGGTATAAAGCAAAATTTTTCCAGTTTACAGGTTTTATCAAATGATTTGCTTAAAATGTGACCAATGTCTTAAGAAACATATTATCTAATTCCTGAATTCAAAAATAATTCTATAACGTATTTCTGTACATTCTTTAACTATTGAATTTTATTGATAAATAACAAGTAATGTTCTCTTCTTTTTTTTTTCCACATTGTGAAGCCCCAAGACAACTATAAAAAGTTCTAAATGAATATATTTTTTATTCTCTACTTTAGGAAGTGCAGAACAAATCGAGAAATTACAATACCAAATTTGGAGGGAAAAAACCCCCATCAAAATTGAATAAATGACGTGTTTTTTGTCAGAAAATTCTAGCAAAGGTTAGAATTCAAGAAAATATCATTTAAAAAACAAAATTGCATTGAAACGTATGTAAATTAAAATTTAAATACCAGCATAAATTCTCAAAAAATAGTCAAATTTGAAATACCCACCCCCCAGAAAAAAAAAACTGAAACTAAATTCTAGCGATTTTAGAAAGAAACCTGTTAAATCATTAAGAAAAATCCACAAATATTAGAATTAGTAATCTTAGAATCTTAATAATTCATAAAAACAAACAGCATAGAAATTAAATATACCGCTATAGTAAACAATAAAGCAAAATAAACAATAAAGCACTATAAAACAATGCAAAACAAAATCACACACACACATATATATATATATTCAAATGCTTTAGTTTTACGTCAGAATGATAAAACAATTGCATATGATTACCAATCTCCACTACGTCAATAAAAGATGGAAAAAAAAATCGTCAATGATAATAATCGTAAATCAAAATAAATCGTCAGACTGTCGCAGAATAATAATGTTCTGGAACTGATTCGTATATATTTATTTCATTTCTAAAATTCCTTCATGATTGTAATCATGATCACTCTGCCGAGCGCGCGCGCACATATAAAATGCATTTATTAACTTTACAATGTGAGTATGTTTAAACACAGTTTTTTTTTAAGTGAATATATTTTTCCATTTAATAGGGGATGCAACATTTATTTTATGTACAATAAACTGCATATGATTGAATACAATTGTTTAAAGAAAGAGAAAAAAAAAACTATCAATAGTTTCTATACTTTCAGATGCAACATCAGAATATTTCTAACAGATATACATTCTGAATTTCTGTCAGTTGATGCAACTCAAAGATTAGACCAGAAGCAAAAAATCGTTGTTATTCCTGTATTTGCATTCTTAATTTGTTTCATATAGTGTTTTGATTAAATTCTGCAGACGATTAAATTAGTCAATCAATTGAAAACAGTTTAATATGTTTTATAACACGTGGAATATCGCGATTCTATTCTAATTTGTGACATAATTGCGGGGCTAGTGAATTTTTTTTAATTCTTATTTAATTGCCATTTATTTTTCAAATAAATAAAAATAATTTTTCAATGCATACCTCATTTAAGATGATTGGTATTAATCATCTTAAATAATTACTAATTTAGACAATTCCATGAAACGAATTTTTGTGAAAAGGCAACATTATTTAAAGCAGAAAGAAAATAATTACATAAAAATTAAGAAAAAAAAGCGAAAGCACTGCGTGCTTTATCAATGTAGGTCATTAAATACTTGCATTTAAATAATCACGAACGGAATTCAGTTCTGCAGAATACAAGAATTTGTCACGTTACTCACGTTGAAAAAGGCTTCTGTCTGTGTAAAATATGAATCGTTTGCTACTGAATTATTTTGTAAAGGAAATAAAACGTGAAACGACAGTTAAAATGCCACATAAACAATATCCAGGTAAAATAATTCGTCACGTGGCACTATAGAACAAAAGATTTAATTAATTTCTTAGCAGTTTTAAGGCGGATGTTAAAAAGAGCTAGGAAATGGACGAAAAATTACGCCTAAAAATGTATACGACATAATAGATTTAATGATTCAAATTGCTCTGTTTAGCGCGATACGGTCAGCAATTCTAGCATAAATGTTTTGTTCAAAATAAATAAATAAAAACAAAATCTGGGATAAACACGTAACATGGCAAACATAAATAAATAAAAGCTTTAATTCAAAAAGAATTGTTTCAGAAAGCAAATAACGATTAGTAACATTGATTAATTAATCGATACACACACAAAATATTGTTCAAATCGATATCGCATCATTAGAAAGTTCTAACAACGAAAAGTTACAATCAATCAACGGTTAAATATACGATGATTATTTTTAAGCAAGGGATAGTTATAAAAATTAAAATCGGTTTTCTTATTTCGTTATTGTTCACAACCTAGTTGTAATCTGTTTTTATTTTGAAGACAATATTTTGTCCAACACGAAATTATTTAAGACCGTTTTTTAATTATTTTATATGATATTTGATATTAATTAATTACATTATATGCAAGCTAATAAAGACAGATGATATGGAGCCATAGTAACATGATAGGTAATATGTTACTATGGTAGCTTATACTGGGAAATCACATCTTATTTTTCTCTTATGCTATCACATAGCGGATTTCAAAATAAAGTTGGCGTATTCGATGCACGATGATTAGAAAACATTATATTTTTTCCCACATATCGTCATAAAAATTATGTATTCGAATATGGAATTCTACGATTTATTTTCCGCAATAAGTTTTAAAGATTCGAAAATATCTGGGGCAAATAAATGCAGAGAAGAATGTTTCGTATTTTAATTTTAATTGTTTATCCATTTTAAATTCAGAATCATAGTTGTAAATGTTATAAGAACTAAGATTTTTATTTATTAGTTCTTATTTCTGGCATGTTGATTATCTGCGTTTTTAGTTTTAGAATTTCATTCTTTTGTCTGGGTCGCACACTATTTTTTACCACACAATTTATAAGTAATTACACTCTTTGAAAATTGAGCTACTCCTAAACTTAGAAGCTGGAATTACACATTTTCTGGCAGGTAGAAGGAATTTTTGAGATTATAACAATCTACACGGGTCTCAAACCTAGTGATAATTCGTCGCACTTTTAGATATAGAAACATATTAAATTAGCCTTAACATTAAATGATAAAAATATTATATATTATCTTGTCACGGTGATATAAATTCATAAAATGCCTGCTCTGTCCATGGTTTAAAATAGACTCAATTCGTGCCAAGCCAGTCTAAATTTGGAATCCATAACGCCATTACATGACAATGGGCAGTTAAATGATAAATTACAGTGATGTAACTAGAATTGAGTCCAAGAAAAGGCCAGTGGTCAGTAATTCATATTTGAAATCGCAATACAAACTCAGAATTTACATCAACAAATCAATATAATTGTTCTCAAACAGAATCAAACGAATAGTTCTTATGTGTAGCCAATTTCAGTATCAGAATTACGTAAGTTCTGCAGTACAATTCTCGAATAGAATCAAACGAATAGTTCTTATTTGCAGCCAAACTCAGTATCAGAATTATATAACTTCTCTGCAATACAATTCTCGAATAGAATCAAACGAATAGTACTCGTTTGTAGTCAATTTCAGAGTCAGAATAATGTAACTGCTCTGCAATACAATTCTCGAATAGAATCAAACGAATAGTTCTTATTTGTAGTCAATTTCAGAATCAGAATTATGTAAATTCTCTGCAATACAATTAATTCTAGAATAAAATCAAACGAATAGTACTCGTTTGTCTCCAAATTGTAATATTAGAATTTATACAACCCAATCAATAAAATAGTTTTTGAATGGAATCAAACTATTTTGCAGATTATAATTAAAGAATTTACGTTAACTAATCTATACAATAGTCAACGAATAAAAAGTAACGAATAGTGCTCATTTGATCGCAGACTGTAAAGACAGAATTTAAGTTTAAAAATCAATGTAATGATTTATTTAACAGCATTAAACGAAGAAATATTATTGGAGTGCAGATTGTAATAATGGAATTTACATTAACGAATCCATACATAACCCTCTAATAAAAAGTAGCAAATAGTTCTGGATTAGAGGCAAATTGTAAAATTAGAATTTTTATTACCCAATCAACTTTAGCAGAATCAAACGAATAAGGCTTAGTGGATAGAAGATTTTAATATAAGAATATATGTTAATTAATCTATATAGTCTTTTGAATTAAAAAAAAATAATAAAGAATAGTGCCCATATGACTGGAGATTGTAATAACAGAATTTAAATTAACAAATCAACATAACTATTTTTAATAGAATTAAAAGAATAAATCTTATTGGAATGCAGATTGTAGAAACAGAATTTACGTTAATGAACAAACATAGCGATTTTTAAATAGAATTAAACGAATGGATCTTATTGGAACGCAGATTGTAGTATCAGAATTTATTTTAGCAAATCAATATAATGGTTTTTTTCAATAGAATCAAATGAATATTTCATTGGAATGCAGAGTGAATTAAAAAAATGCGTTAACAAACCAGCGTAACGGTTTTTAAAATAGAATTAAACGAATAAATGTTATTGGAATGCAAATTGTAATAACATGATTTATATAAATAAAGCGATATAAATATTTTTTACAGAATTAAACGAATAAGAATTATTGGAATGCAGATTGTCAAAACAGAATTTATGCTAACAAATCAACGAACGCGAATATAATCAAACGAATGTCTTGTTGTACAGCAGATTTTAATATTAAATTCTCTATTAATTAATCTATACAATAGTCAAGGAAAAACAGCAAACAAAAGTGTGCTTATTTGTCAGAATTTTGTAATAATACGTTACAAATCAACGAAACGTTTTTTTTAAACGAAATTACACGAATAGATCTTATTCGAATTTACATTAACAAATAAACATAATGATTTCTTTTAATACAAGAAAACAAATAGATAGATCTTAATAGAATGCAGATTGCAATAATAAAAATTGCGTTAATTATTCGACACAATAGCCCTTGAATAAAATTAATACATTTAAGGCAGGGGGTCTTGACGAAAGTATGCAAGATAAAGTGGATGAAATCGTAGTACTACGACTCTCGCCTTTAATGTGTTAAACGAATAGCACTCGTTTAGCTGCAAATCAAAATATCAGATCAGTAAGTCAATTGAGCAGAATAATCTTCGAATACAAGCTAACGAAGTATTTGTTTGAAAATGGAATGTGATTCGTTATTTACATCAAAGTATCAAATCAATATTAGCAATCAAATTATCAATTTATAACATTCAGATTCAAAAATGGCATTCATTTTTTATCTTGGTCTTCGTATACAAACTAACGAAGTCCCCGCTTGAAAATGGAATGTGATTCCTTATTTACATCAAAGTATCAAATCAATATTAGCAATCAAATTATCAATTTATAACATTCAGATCCAAAAATTGCATTCATTTTTTATCTTGGCCTCCGAATACAAACTAACGAAGAACTCGCTTGAAAATGGAATGTGATTCGTTATTTACATGAAAGTATCAAATCAATAGCAGCCATCAAAGTATTAATTTATAGCATTCATTTTTTTAATCTTGGTCTCCGAATACAAACTAGCGAAGTACTCGCTTGAAAACGGAATGCGATACGTTATTTACATGAAAGTATCAAATCAATTGCAACAATCAAAGTATCAATTTGTAGCATTCAGATCCAAAAATGGCATTCATTTTTTATTATCTTGGTATTCCAATACCGCCTTCAGTTTATAAGAAACTATCATCATCATAACGCGAATCTTGTTTTCGTTCTTCCTCAACTTTAAAAGAATTCTCCTCCTCCCCACCCTCCCACGACACCCCGCCACCAGCAGAGCTGAAAGAGAAAGCTGACGTTGCACATTTTTCCCCATCCTCTTTTTTTTTTTTTTTTTTTGAGTTTTCTCAGTTCCGCACATGCGAGGGAAATTTCGGAACCGTCAAAAACTGTGGGCAAATCGGACATCACGTCGTGTTTCCCTCTCACACTCCCCTCCTCCCCTTTAAAAAAGTTTTTTCTCTTTCCCTCCCCTCCTTTTTTTTTTTTGTTGGGGTTGTTTCGTAGCCACAGACAAATAGGCGTCTCAAGCCATAGGTGTAATCCACATGTTGCTATTAATCACTCCTGTTTGCCCTATCCCCCATTTTTAGAGGGCAAAAACGACTTTGTTTTGCTTCGGACTGAGTTATTTCTATTGTTCTCCTGAATCAAGGCATATTTACAAATAGAAATCTTTTTTTAAAATTAAAACGTTGGAAAACGTGAGTTGATCTATAATTAATTGTTTTCACTGCTCAAATATTTTTTTAGAACTAAAAATAAAAAGGTTCCGGACATTTTATTAATATTTTGGGACTCTAAGCACGAAATACAGATACAATACATTTTCGAATTCTAAAATTCACAGAGCTTTCACATATGGAACAGGAAGAGTTTATTTTGTCAAGAAAAGAGGGGTGGGAATGAAGATCTTTACATTTAGCAATAAGGTGAATACAAATTATTCATGGAATTGGAAGGTGTAATATCTCCTCATGTTACTGCGTACCACACTTAGTATTATAATAACAAAATAACGTTGATTAATCAATAGAACGTACAATTATTTTTATTGTTGTTTTCAACGGCTCTAGTTACTGATAAGCCCGCTGATCGCTGTCAGCGATTTTAAGCATAAATTAGCGTCCCTTGTTATTCAGTAGCGCTAACTAATGCGAAGAGTACGACATAGCTACTTCATGCTCCACATTTGCTTGCACAATCCCTTTTTAGGCGGGTACATTAACATTACTTACAAATAGAACACAAAATAACAACCATGCCCGAACCGGGACGCCCAGAACACTAGGAAGGCACGTTATCCCTAACCCAGATCGCCGGCTTAGTTATTTTTTTTATTTCAGTATTCTGAAATAACCAATTTTTAGAGATTCTATCTCATTAAAGGGTGAGACAGGAAAGATGAGTGCATTTCTGGAATTCTTGGTCATTTTTTTTTTACCGTAATTTTCGCCCTATTAGATACTTTTTTCTTCATTTTTTTCACATGTGTGTGAATATCGTGTCCTTTATAACCGTAATATTTTAATTTAGACTGCGTTAAGCCTAATTTATTTTACTGTTAAATGTAAACAACTCCTCCTCTCATCCCTATTTTGACTAATTGAACCCATCCTAACGCACGCGCATGAGTACGGTGGGTTTTAGAATCCACTGTGAAACAATAAATGCATCGGAAAACGCTAGTCAGGCACTGTTCGTTGTCAGATTCTAAAATCCTCAGAGCTGCTGAGCATGAGGCAAGAATAGTTTATTTCGTTAAAATAAAAGGGGTGAGATGAAAGATAAAGGAGAAAAGAGAAAAATTTTACATTTAGCAATAAGGTTAAATCAAATTATTCGGAGATGTAATAACCACTGATCTTTCTGCGTACCACCTCTCAGCTGAGTACAAGCAACGAAAAGTGCTGGTCTCGGGTCCTGAAACGAACTATATATGAAATGATTCTTTTTTTACAGGATTTCTCATGCGATCTTTAGCTATTAATTAGGCGTATAGCTAAAATTTAAATATCGGAAACAGAACGCGTCATTTGGACGTCTCTTTCCGGCCAACTAAAACAAATATCAGACACATAATTACAATTGGCGTCCCAACTAAATTTTATTTATTTAAATTACTGCAGTTATGAGCAAAATTACAGATCGATACACGACCGATCTTTCAACAGAGATGGCTCAAATTTTGAAAAAAAAAAAAAAAAGTCTAAATTTTAGATTCTATACCTGTATGCCAAATTTTATTTATCTAGTTATTTAAGCTGTTGTAATGTTTTTAATGACACTTGTCATTGACAAGCCCGCTGTCAATTATAGTCAGGGATTTTAGGCCAAAAATTCTTAAATAGTTTAATTCAATTCGTTTATCTTAATTTTATTTTCAAAATTTGTTTTAAACTATTTATACCATTGTCATCACACAATTATGCATTATTATTAATGTATTAATTTTACCGTTGTTGTTGCTTCTATTCTCACTTCTCATTAACAAGTCATTGCGATTTAATCCGAATTACAAATATTGACATTATATTACTAATCTTTAATAGCTTTAAATTCAGAAATAAGGTTAAAATATGTTTCCACCATGTTTTTCTAATTAAAAAAAAGTGCTCCAAACGTATTCGGATACCTTAAAAAATCTTATCCAAACAATCAACTAACTAACGATTCGACCTTTTCAATCTTATCAAACAGAAAAACATTGTATCCGCTTTCTAAGTTTATCGCAACATGTTTTGAAAAAAATAAAAAATAAAATAAAATTCAAATCCAGACTTCGAAGGAAAAATTAACAGACGCAAATTGTAAAAACTTTCTAATCCATGCAAGAGATCACGTAACACATTTCAAAACCCAAATTTAAAAAAAAAGACGCATATAAGATAAACTTAAAAACCTTAAAAGCAAAGATTAGAAGTACAGTCAAGGCATTATAACGCAAATCTTAACATATTAAATTTCACTTTCTAGCTGAAACGATTTGTTTACACAACAACAACTTCAACTTTAATTATGCAAAGAAACTTAAAAAAGAATTGATAAAGCGTATCTTCAAATAGCTTATGTGAAAAAAAGAACACTTGCTTATATCAAATTCGCATACTGATTACGCAATTATCAAGGAAATGTTAAACGTTAACGTCAATAATATGTCTTCCAACCGATGAACGATAAGTCACGTATGTAAAATAAGAGTTATTGAAGTAGATAAGAACTACATCTACGAGAACTGCAGATAAAAGAACCAGACTACTATTTTAGAAGCTAGGATTTCCGTAGAATTCACGAGTGTTATCTGATGTATTTATTTTTTAAAAAAAAAAGCACGTAATACAGAAGGATTTTATTAAAATTATCTGATCTATGTCATGCTGACGAATTGATAGCGTGTTAGTTATCTCATGAATGTATTCATACAAAAATCTGACCTATATATACAGCTAGAGAAAAAAAAGATGTGCCAAGAATTCGAAATTTATACTTTTCTGTTTAAAAAAATAAATCAAGAGTTTGCAAGCGATATTAAACCAGAGATACATAATTTTAAAAATTGAAACATTTCAGAAACTTAGTTAAAACTACTTATAATGAAGCAGAAATAATAATAAAATTCGTAGCGTTAAGATAAAGCGGGAAAGGAAATTAAAATTTTAACATTTAAATAAGTAAAAGAATGCATGATATTTTAACTTAAAAATCAGGGCACATAATACATAATTTTTCATAATGCATCACAAAAGAATACAGATTACTTTGAAATTATTGAAATAAGAAAACTGAAAAGTGAACAACTTAAGAAGATAAAAAAAGGCATCAAATTCCTAAAAAATGCAAAATAACACATGCGAAAAATAGAATCCAAAGCCGAATGAATTCTTATAGAAGAATACATAAAATTTAATAAAAAAGAATTTTTAAAAAATCGGATACATCAACAAAAATTAAGATTAACCAATTAGATGAAAAACACAACGCAAAAAATATCTGGAAAAAAAAACACCGACATAATTGAAAAATGATTATAATAACAAGAAGAAATTCACATAATCTACAACTTTCTTACATAAAAATTCGAAATATATCTCGTATTAATTAATCGCATAACATTAAGTTTGTTTGAGTTCTTATAGAACATACTTTAGTTGCAAATTTATATAATTTATTAAAAAAAAAGTTGTATATAAAGTTTAAAAAATCTTTTTTTTAAATTTTTTAGAATATCATATATTAAACAGCAAATATTAAAACAATTTTGTTTATTTTAATTTGTTTCAAATTTTAATAATACACAATGATTGAATTACCAAGCGCTATTACTATTACAACTCAGGAATCTATTATCTAAATCTTATAACTAGCGATTTCAGAAAAGTTCTTTTTCTATAATATTTCAATAATCAAAATTATTAATTTATTCTTTAAATTATTTGAAAATATTTAAACTGACATGTTCAAATCGTTAACTTTAAAATGAATAAACTTATTTTAGAATAAAAGGACGAAAACTGAGTTGAATGAAAACTATTCACTATAATTTACAAAATGATAGATTCGCATAAGAAACAAAATTTCCTTTCCCCCCATCATTTATAAGAAAAATAATTTTGTATATATTTTAGAGTAATTAAAACTTTTATTTCTTAAGAAATAACAAAACAATTTCATGATTACAGTCTTATACTGAAGCAGGAAAACGTTTGTTTCATAATATAAACATTAAAAAAATATCGTTTTCTTGATCAGAACTCATGCAATAATAATAACAAAAAGAATATCGTGATTTTTTCTAACATCAGAATTTCAAATTTAACCATTTAGCTCAGAGTTGCATTTTCACAATACACAATACTTCCTATATTTACTAATAATAAAATAACTATTCCATTCGGACAAAACAGCCTATTTCCTGTGCAACTAGAGCGTTGAAACGAACGCAAAGCGTTCACAATATTCTCTTTTTTCCCCCCCGGAACCATGTATGTTGTTAAATTACCATTTCGAATACCAACCATCATACAACCAACTTAACCGATAACGAAAAATTCTTAATTGAACTCCATGTTACAAACACTGCACCAACTGATGTGGAAACCTTAAGCCCTTAAGCTGCATAATTTCCGTCTCAAATAGGGTTGCCATTCTATATACATATAATAAAAATAAGGCCAAATTTCTTTTTAAAAAAGGATTCTAAAAGTTTATTTTTAGATTGATACACTATTTTTCCACAATACTTTCATTTGAAAAATGATTTTCTTTTCAAAAAAGTAAAACCTAAGACAGTAATAATAAATGTATTTATAAAAAGAGATGTGATATTACGTTACAATTACTCTACAAACTTCATTATGGAAAAATTTTCATATTTATCAATGTAAAACAAACATTTCAACTCATGTTCTTAAAAATAATCATTGCTAACAGTCTTTTAATTTTTAAAGTTGATTGTATAAATAAGAATGTCAAGTGCGCGCTATTTTTGTATTGGTATTCATATTTTATTACAAAGAACTTTTTATATTTGAAACTGTTTATATTTTTATATTTAACTTTATATATTTTATATTTGAAACCATTTTTTTATAACTTTATTAACAAAAGTTTTTTAATTAATAATCTTCTATAAGTATACTTGGTATAACTTTATAGAAGAAAAATATGATAAATTGATATTTTAAACCTAAACGCAATTCACACAGAAAATAAATATATTTTTTTTAAAAGTAACTATTTCTTCTAAACTTATGTTTCATATAGGTTTAGAAAAAAATTCTATCAATAACATTTTCTTTATGCATATATTACCTAAAGCTTAAAAAAAGCTAAAGTTAATACAGTCTTTATGCATATTTTGTAAAAGAAAAAAAAATGGAACTAGTTTTAAAATAAAGAACTGAAATAAACTTACAAAAAGAATTTTTCATAATTAATCATTAAAAATTACTACTTTAATGCTGAAAAATACTGACATTCTTTCAAATTCGTCAACATTTATTAATAGAAACCATTTCGTAAAAAGAATCACTATTTTGAATTGAATATTTTAAGAAGAAAAAAAAACATCATTATCGAATTACCTTAGCTATGATTAATAAATAAATAAATAAAAATCAAACTGATCTAAAAAAGGCCAATATGGCAACCCTGAAGTCTCAAAAAATCGTCTGATACTAATCGACAGCGACAAGTCATATGCGAAAAAACAAGATATCGGGTTTTCAAAACAGCTGCTAAAGATGGGATTTCTGGTGCTTCACGCTTGCATTATTCGTCAAACTCATTCGCTACGGTTTGATGTGTGATGACGTGAGCACTACGTCAAGCTTTGTTCCGTGGTGTTGCGGACGTAAAAATAGAAAGAGTGGACACGTTCGAAAAATGGGTCGTTGATCGATTTATCTATGGAAAGAGGGAGGGGAAGAGAGGGTGAGTGGGAAATAAAAAAAGATAAATTGAAAAATATTGACAGGGAGAATCGACATTCGAAAGGATGTTCGGTATTTATC
>JAPMOQ010036116.1:592417-602487 GCA_026543055.1 Argiope trifasciata
TTAGAACGAAGCTCTAATCTGAAACAACGTAAGATGAAGTTTTAAACTACGCTCATGTATCTTTATATTATAATAAAAAATGTAATTGCGATGTATACACCCTTACAACCTCCACCCCCACAAAATTAATCGTTTATCTGGCATGGCCCTGCAGAAGTAACGTGTTTTAATTAGCTCTTATCGAATATCTATAAATCCAAAAGCTTTGTATTTATACTATCAGAATATATTTAAACACTGATTTCTTAGAACGGAGTTCTAATCTGAAACAACGTAAGGTGAAATTTTAAACTGCACTCATCTAATTTTATATTATTATAAAAAATGTAATTAAGATGGATACACACCCACAACCTCCACTCCCACAAAATTAACCGTTTATCTGGCATGGTGCTCAGAAGCAACGTGTTTTCATTGGCATTTTATATGCTTTATATTAATACTGTAAGCATATCTTCATACTCAGATTTCTTAGAACGAAGCTCTAATGTAAAGTGAACTTTTAAACAACATTAATACATCTTTATATTATTATTTTTAAATGTATATGCATTCACACCCACAACCCTCCCTCCCCCACACAATTAACCACTTATTCGGCATGGCTGATCAGAAGCATCATGTTTTCATTAGCACTTATCGATATCTATAAATCCAATTGCTTTATATTAATCCTTTATTTACCGAATTTAGTTGCCAATAATTTTTCAACTTCCTTTTTGCACCAGTTGTTTAGTTTTCTTGCAGAATAATTCCAGGGAACCCAAGGCAAAAATGTAATTAATAGAAATATCTTAATTTAATTATTAATTAAATATTTTTAATTACTACTTTTAGTTTATATTAACTTCATGTTATTTGGGTTACATTATCCGTGTTCTGTAGAATACAATCAGCAAAAATATACTTATAGTAAAAATATAATCTAGATTTAAATGGTACTTTCATGTACAGTCAGTAAATAACGGATTAATATTGCAAGCATATATTCATTCACAAATTTCTTGTAAATAATTAAAATAAACAGATTGCAATATATTTCTAAGAATTAATAATTAATTTTGAAAAATTCTAAGAACAAGCACACATATTATACATATTTTACTTAGTAAGTGCATTCGAAAAATATTCTGACAATTTTTCAGTAGTTATCACCGTCCGCTATCTAATGTAGATTTGAAGCACTTTAGAGGAAAATATGACCAAAAATACAAAACATGATCGAATAAATAAACAATTTATTCATAGCACTGTTGTGGGCAAAGAGAAATACGTTAAGGTATTAAGGTAAGGTAAATCGAAGACATTTTACAATTTGGTATTTGGCTTTTTTTCCCAACATATTTCCGGGAAGGGGAACGTTAACTCCGTTGCTTTGCTGCCAAATGGTGCTCTAACGGATCTTACAATGTAAAGCATGGCCACTTTATTGTACCTGGACACCAATCTGTGGGCAACAGATATCGCCTTACCAAATTTATACGGTTCAGTGGAAAACATGAACAAAAATAACAAAGCATAGTCAAATATCTGCCCAGTTTGTTCATAGCACATTGTGGGTAAATTGCTAGATTGAAGACGCTTCACAATTTTGCATTTGACTTTTCCCTTCATTTTGTACCGTTTTCAAGAAGGGTACCGTTAACTCCGTTGTTTTGTCGTCAAATGGCGCTCTAACGTATTTTACAATGGCATGGATAATTTATTATACCTAAACACCAATCTGTGGGCAATAGATATAGCCGTTAGCAAATCTATACGGGTTTGAAAGACTTTAGTGGAAAACATGAACAAAAACAATAAAACATGGTCAAATATATGCTCAGTTTGTTTATAGCATATTGTGGGCAAAATGCTAAATCGAAGATGTTTTACAAGTTTGTATTTGACCTTTTCCGTACCATTTTCAAGAAGAGGAACGTTAACTCCTTTGTTTTGTAGTCAAATAGCGCTATAACGGATCTTTCAATGTAGTGTATGGCTCCTTTACTATATTCTTTGACAGCGTATTCTAAAACCCTCCGCGCTTTTGTGCATGCGTTAGGTTGGGTTTAATTCGTCAAAATAGGGGTGATAGGAACGATGAAAGGAGGAGAGGTTTACATTCAACAATAAGACATACTTGTATTACTCGCAGACTGAATTAAAATAGCAGAGTAAGAAACGACACGATATTCACATATACGTGAAAAAAAATGAATTAAAATGTATATAATAGGGTGAAAATCAAGGTAAAAGAATTCCGTAAATATGCTCATCCTTCCCCTTGTCTCTCCCCTTTAATGGGATAGAATCGTCGAAAAGTGTCCGTCTCAGAATATTGAAGGCACCAATTACGGACTGTAGATATTGCCGCTCGTAAATTAATCTGTGGTAAAAAGATTTGAATGCTACTTTGTGTTTGTAATTAACACAGGTATCCACTAAATTATTGCAACATAGTTTTTTTAATTCTCACAGAAAAATGCCATTAATAACTACTTCAATAACAATATTTCAAAAATCACAGTGATTTTTCTTTCCCTTAATGTTAGTATTAAATTTAACAGTTATTTGTCATCATTAGGATCATATCAATCCGATCTCGTAATTGGCCTTAATTCACCATGTAACAATATCAAATGGTATAACAGCATATCCCACGCATATTGATTTCCTCTTGGCGAACTTATTTCTCATTATTTCTTAATAATAAGCAAGCATATCATCTTCGCTGAAAACCAAAAATCCTTCGATACTTACAGAGATACCATCAAAAAAAAAAAAAGTCAGAAACCAGTGCACAAATTATTATTTAATGAGAAAGATAGTTATGTTACTAATCGCCAGATCTTGAAACTCGAGTTATTCGATTTCTAAGAAAAAGCATAACTTCTAGAAATAATGAGGTAGCCTTATCACATTTCCGTTTCTTTGAGAAATGTTATTCAGGTGAAATAACAGATTGCTATCGATTTTTTTCCCCTCTTCTTTTTATCGTCATCGTATTTTTCTGAAAACTATTCTTCGTTTAAATGGTGATATGTTCTGGTTATCCATAACAATTAATATATTTATACATATATTAATTTGGGCTTGTGGTGATAAATTATATCACGATTTTCAATTTTGCCTTTTGAATAATTTTATTAACGGACATTTTATAAATGTATTTAAATTATTTGAATCCGAATTTTCTATTAATACTCTGATTTGAAAATGTTTCAACCACAAACGGTTATCGATTTTAGAACTGACGGAAAAAACTCTGGACTGAACAAATGTTACTTTTACTATTTCAAATACAACGTTTTACATTGCAAAAATAATTAATTTTATTTCATGAAAGAATATAATGTTTAAATAAGATCTTTGTAAGATAATTGTACAAATGTATTAGTAAATTAAATGGTTTATAATATTTTAAAATCAAAATATAGTGATAATATTAAAAAGAAAAAGATTCTACAAAAAAAAAAAAGATTTATTTTTACTTTTTGCATTTAAATTATCTAACATATTTTTTTAATGATTTAGTACTTAGACATTATAATATTAGGATTAGTCATAAACATCTTAAAAATGAAGCCCTTCCAATAAAAAAAAATTCCACATGTAAATGATTGTTTATATAATAATCCACATGTAAATGATTGTTACCACATAATAAAAGTAAGCAATGTTACAAGTTTTACTATGTATTCATGGTCTTCTTGAAAATTAAAATTACCGTGTGCGACGGCAATAATTATCCGATAATTAACGACAATAATTGTATCGCATCGTTTCTGCAAACTTTAAAATTTTAATACAAATAAAATAATACACCAAAATTTTCTCCAGGTTTAAATTGTTATAAAAATTAAATCAACGATTTTGAAGATAATCAAAAATGCTAATTTATTCCAATTTGTTGGTAACAAAATTAATAATAAAGAATAGGATAAACCCTACTAAATAAATAAATATGGTTACAGTTAAAAAATTATGTTGCTATAGCACTTACAAATAACACGGAAAAATAATTATTTTCATGTTTTTTTGGAAAAAATAAAAATTACGTCGGATCTTTTATTAAGCTGAATTTTTCCCAAGCAGACGATAAATTTTTCAAAAACAAAACAGTTTTGGTAACAGTCGACAAGCTTAAATAAAACATTTCTTTTCATAACAATTTATTCATGCTGATTTGTTTTAACAGAATTAATACAAATAATAAAATGATTGAATAAACCAAATATATATTTATTTAAGTACGGCTACAGTTTAAAAATTAAACCGCCATAGCATATCCAAATAATGCATGAAAATATTCATTTCTATATTTTACAGAAACAAATTAAAAATTAATTTATAATTAAAAAGTAATTATTGAATTAATCTATACTTATAATAAAGCTCAATGTGTGTGTGTGTGTGTGTGTTGGCGCTCTACAGGCCAGACCGTTGGACCTACAGCTACCAAATTTGGTACATGTATACCTTCGAGGTCGGGAATGTGCACCTCGGAGCCCTTTTTTTTGAATTTTTTATTAGAATTTGAATTAATTAAAATTTAAGCGAAATTTCGACGTTTTTCCGCTATAACTTCCAAAAATATTATCGGACAAACATGATTGTAACATCAATTTAAAGATTAAAAAATTAGCTTTCTAATGGTATCAGTGTTTTAATGTATAACTCAAGCTTCTATTTTTAACGAATTTTTAAAGAAATATTTTAACTATGTTTTTTAGCACGTGACTGGATAAAATAAAATAAAACAATGACGGAAGTTCAAATAAAAAAAAACAACTATCGTAAATCAAATCTAAAGAAATACAACTTTCAGCACGTGACTGGATAAAATAACATAAATATAAAATATTATATATTCTATTAAAATAAATGCAAGGCAAAGGATTCTAAGAAATCGTTTGCAATATTTATATCATTCATTCCATAAATTATCTTTATTTACAGTAAACCTGATTGAATTTAGACAGGATATGAATTGAAATCCCGACTTAATGACATATTTCTATAATCGTTTGCAATATCTGTATCATTAATTCAATAATTTTTTCCCTTTTTCGCTTTCTTTAAAAAACATATTTAACATTTTGGCAATATCACCGAAAAAAACATTTTTAATATTTTGGAAGCATAATTGATAAATTATTAGAGCATTAAACTCAAAAAGGTTTTCCGCATAAAGTTACCGACTCTTTAACTACTAATAACTGAATCTTTTAACTTAAACTATTTCTTAAATTTTGGCTAAAGAATATATGATTTAATTGAAAATTTTAGAACGCATTACTCATGGCGAACCAGCTGGTCGCCAAAGGCGGCTAGTTCATTAATAAAATTTTTCTGGATCTTTTTTCAATCGAATTTTTCACAAGCAGACGATAAATTCACTGAAAACAAATCAAATTCAGTAAAAGCCGATAGATATTAAATAAAACATTTGTTTTCATGATCATCTGAGAGCTGAATTAAAAATTTGTTAATTCTTAAAAAATTGTCGATTCTTCTATTAAAAAAATCTTACTAATAATTTCCAAAAACTATTAGTTTAATTTCTATTTATTAACTACTCTTAGTAAATAATAGTTAGTTTATTAATAATATTTCAAAAATATTAGAAGCTAATATTAATGAATTTAAAATCATTTTCATGAAAGGCAATTAAATAATATTTAGTTATTAAATAAACGTTGATTCGTTCGTAGTACTGATAGTGAAATTCTTCGAATTATAAATTTATGTACTATTTTTCAACGATAAAAATGCACGTCTCGACGTGCTTAGACAACCAAAAATCTGAACAAACAAACCATAAATATCCCACACACTTTGCGCATAAAAAATATAAAAAACCCACCGCACACCAATTACTCTAAAGTAAGCAGCTGTGGATGACACATAGTCCGATTCCGAAACACATTCGAAAAGGCGAGGATTTCACGTAGCGAAATCTATTTCTGTGGAAAGTAAAGGCACGTGAGAATATTCAACATAGATTGAAGCATGAGTTAGGTCACAGAAACAGCTGTGTCAAACGGCCTTCACGAGTGAAAAATATTTCTTCACTCCCTCTTCCCACCCCACCTCCATCCAGCTTTACCCGTTGTAATATTTTTATGCGGCCATCTGCATGTAATAAAAATTCTTACGAAGCGGAAATAAAATTAATTGCGTTTTATATGCAAATATTTTTGTTGTTTCAGTCCAAGAAGTGTTTAACACTTATATGTATTCAGTCTAGTTAGTTAGATTAAGTGGAAAAATCGAATACGTTGATGAAATCGGTTGGAATTAAATGATGTATGTTACAATTCCACTTTTAATGCATAGAATGTCACATCTAACAGTCATAATTAATATTCCTTAGTTAAAATAATATTCCATTTTTAAAGCAAAATGATATATTTTTGAGACACGGTCTCAGGCATGAAACCATAAGATTTAAGATTCGATTCCACAACGAATAACTACGTATTCGAGTGTTCTGACTTATGATAGAGCGTCTTTCCTGTGGTTTGGGCGTCCCAGGTTCGAGCACGGTTGTTCTCCCTTTGTGTTCTATCTGTGAGGTTCTATCTGTATGTAAGATCGACCCGGTAAAAAGGTGTGCAAGCGAATCCGTGTGTCATCTTCATTTGAGCTAGATGTCAGACCACTGCCCTCAGGTGTTCAGGTTTTTACATTCAGAAGCTGTTACACTCCCGTTCTGTGGTAACGCGGACACGACATCATGATCACGTTTACGAGTTTGGTGCACAATAAATATCTTATAGCAAATGTAGAACTGAATTATTAAGTAGGCAATAGTCTAGAACGACCATGAGGAGCAATACTTTTAAGATTATTTTGTGATATTCTGAGAAATATTCAATTTTATGCTTTTATTTAGTTGTAACCAAATCTTCAAGCAAATAAAAGTAAAAATAAACTTTATTTAAATTAATTCTAGAACATTATTCTAGAAATATTTTTTATTAACCACTTCGCAGACAATGGCTTGTCTGAGACGCTCATCGAATTATTGAATTTTTAATTTGCAATTAAGGGAAAAGTATTAAATCATTTAAAATGGCAAAAGTCACTGGGAACGTATTATTATTAAAGGAATTAAAATAATAGTAATCATTCCAACTAGGAAACTATTAAATTCGTCATTTAATTAGGAAATTCAGCAAATTCGTACGTCAGGTGGTTAATTACAATTCGCAAGTTTTAGGATATTTTATAATTGTAAGAAAATACTTCGTTTTGCGCCTTGATGGGGCCGCAGTGGCCTGGTGGTAAGATCTCGGCTCTGGAGCTGAAGTGTATGTGTAGGGGGTTTCAGGCTCGATGCCCGATTCCAAGGAAGAACCGTCGTATATGCGGGTCTGGTGAACGTTAAATCGGTCAAGGGCGAATGCCATTTCACTGGTGTGGTGTGGAAATTTGAGGAGGGGGATGGCAGCTCAGGTGTCGTCGTCTGACGACGTAAAAAATTACGAGGCTCGTCTTAAAACCTTCCTTGTGTTGCTTTAAAACGAGGCGTCAAGGTAACTTAAAAAATATTGGACCTTGATAAAAACGCACGATTTGATATTAAATTTTATTTAAATTGCGACAAAAATAGTTTTTGTCATTTTTTAAAAATTTTCTATAAGATTATTTAAAATATCAGTTGCCCCCTCCCTTTGTTAAAAAATGAATGGAAAAAAATGAATGACATAAGAAATGAAATGAAAGATGAATGAAAAAATTAAAAATGAATGCCTTAAAAAATCAGCTTCTAAAGAAATCTGCAATCAAGCGTTTTACTAATTAAGTTTGTCCACATTCACTACTTAAAAATATTTATGCAAAAAATTAATTAAAATCGATGAATAAATATTTGTTTTGAATGTTTGAGGGGAAAAGGGTCCCGATATTAGTATTTCTTAAGGAACCTCCCCCCCCCCCAAACAAAAAGCTTGCACTGATTTAGGGTGTAGGAAGGGATGAAAAATAGAATATAAAAGTCCTGGTACTAATTTTTGGGGACGGCATTAAGCAGTGGTGGAATAAGGCTTAACTTAGAATCCATCCCCCCCCCCCATTATAAGCCAGTAATAATGTCTTTGCAACTTATTAAGTTGGAACCTCCAAAGATTTTGAACCTTAGAATTTTACCAGATCTAAGAAACAACACTTATGCCACTGCAACGAAGCCAGTAATATTAGGTTTAGGGGTCGCGTTAGCTTGGTTGGTAGAGCGTCAGTTTCGAAATCGAAAGGTAGCGAGTTCTGTCCTCGTCTCGGCCAAAGACCGCCGTGTTGGCCAATGGAAGTTGGGGCACGTTAAATAGGTCGTGACTGCAAAGTCCTCCAAGTTCCCAAAGCAAATTATACATCTGGGGGGTACTGAATCAGAGATCAGTCGGTCTCTGATTTGGATCTAAATTCAGACTTGCGAATGGATGAAGGGTGTATGAATGAGTTCATCCACCCCCTAAAAAAGGGTTGTGTCGTGTGTGTTCGAGCAAAGTCGTACTTTCACCTTAAAGGTGCTCGTTAACTACCTCAGGAGCACACTTTTACCTTAATTCGAAAGAGATAAATCTCATTTGGCTTGGTATGACTAAGTGGCATTAGACAAAACAGTCTAACGACTAATTTCAAAGGAACGATAAAGATTAGCGATGACTTGGTGGTAAGGTCTCGGCTCATCAGTAATAGGATAAGTTCGAAACCAGTCCAAAGAACCATTGTGTTTGGGGGGAGGGCTGTTGACCCTTAAATCCATCAGGCCAAACGCCCTCCCCTTGGTGTTGTGTGGAGATTTGGTACCAGCTCAGGTGTCGCCCTCGACATCTGACAATGATTCAAAATTAAGTGGTCCGTCCCAAAATAGTTTTAGTGTGGCTGTAAAACGGTACGTTAATACATCAAACAAAAGAAGGCTAAGGCCATCCCTCATTACGTGGTAACCTTCTTCTAGAATCAACAACAGCAACACATAAAATAAGATGATTTCAAATTCGGCTTGGTGGCATTAGACCGACCCTGACTCGATATTATGTTTAAAGTAAGAAATAGATAACTGCGATCGGAAGTATTTCTAACGTATTTTATCCCCCTTACGCCACTGAAAATAACTTTTTTAAAGCCACCACGCAACTACCACTAAAAAAAATAATAACACCACCAAAAACGTTTGCCACAAAACAAAATTAACACTACTCATGCTTTGATCCCGCCTAATACTCATCAGAATTTACCTTCTGACCTTTACCAAACGATTTCCAACGTCATCTGCATGATAATTGTCCAGAACAATTAATACCGTGACTCAGAAGTCGGGGAAGGGAGGCTGGTGACCTTGCATGCGTCTGTCCCGGGGAGGATCAACTAGTTTGTGCGGCCCGGTCACGGTCAAGTAGAGTTCACCGGCGAATGAAAACGATTCCCTTCTTTTCTATGCACCCCTCCAGCCACCCCGGCTGTTTTCTTTATCATTTGCAACAGGATTAGTCGAATCCTATCAGGTGGTTTTTAATTAGAGGGAGAAAAACAAGAAGTGTTACATTCACAAACGCCACATACTGGTAAGAAGGGAAAGGGGGGGGGGGAGTTCAACGCGTTTCTTGTTCGAAATGAGAAACCAGTTGAGTGTAGCGAAAATTTATGCTCCATATTTCTATTTTTGCGGTTTCGCTGTTTCCTTTTGACTTTTTTTTTTAACTGGCAGGAAAAGTTCAAATAAGTAATAAAAATGATAAGAGTTCATTGCATAGAGTTATTTATTTATTTTTTTAATTGAAAGGGAATTACTTGTCTTCTTGAGTTATGCGCTACTGAGTAGCGGTTTCCAATGTAAGGGACGCGAAATAGGCTTATCATATTTGTTTGTGTTACTTCCTTAAAACTGAAAATGTAAAACATTGAGTCAGAAATCGTCTAGAAGATTGCATAAACGAAGTTAAGTAACTTGGAATGATGACAAGTTAACTGAACTATCATGTGACGAACTTTATTATTTAAACTTGGTATAATAAGTAACTTCGTTAAGTAACTTGGAATGAAGACAAGTTAATTGAACTCTTATGTGACGAACTTTATTATTA
>JAPMOQ010036116.1:611121-634446 GCA_026543055.1 Argiope trifasciata
TCAGCTGCCCTACTCTTAAAAATTGCGCAAACGATTTCGCATCCTCTCTCGCTCCCTCATCTGAGGGTGGCCTCAGCAAAGCATGCCGCCCGATTTCCGCCACGGAAACGGTGCGAAAATGACTTGGAAGCTTTATTACCACACTGTAGTAGCACAAGGGAATGGGGGGGGGGGGAAGAGACGCAGGTAGTTGAGCTACAGGGGAGGGAGGGGGCAATGAAATCCTTTTGCAGCTTTTCAATCTATTTCCTCCACTTCCACAAAGAATAGAAAAACGGGGTGGTTTGAGAGAAAAAATTTGCTGGAGTGCCACTAATTGAAATTTCTGCCTCGCTGCCTTCTTTCCAATGTTTGCTAGAATGAAGTGAAGTGATATAATTTTGTCCCTTTTCCTTCTTTTTTATTCTTTTCTGTGTGCTGCAGCAGGTAGGTAAAAGTGCTGCCATATTTCCTCTGCGCATAAAAAATAAAAGAGATACAATAATATCGTTTGGCGTGTGCGATGCAATTATCGTCATTGTTTCACCTGGTGTGTGTGTGTGTATGCTATGATGATGGGAGGGGATGCCACTAAGTCCGTCCGTCTGTCTATTCTTGTTTTGTTGCGAAGTTTAACAGTGCGAATCGCTAATGCGTTTCTTTTCAGTGCCCGGACAACAATGGGAAGTTCGTATCACAGACTTGTCAGAGTGATAATTTTCAGTTATTGTCGCTTTTATAATGGATTCAGAGCAACGTATCGTGTGTCAATAGAATAAAATGAGTTATGTGTTATGAAAACATGCAGTGACGTGGCATTGAGCGGGTGGAGAAGGCTGTAAGATAAAATTGAGGCAGTCATGAAAAAATAATGTCGAGTTTCATTACGCTTTTTAAACCAATATGATATAGATTGGAAAATAAGTGTCTCTACTGCTACCAAGCAACTAAACAGCAAGGGCATATATAAACGAAGTTCCAGCTCCAATTTTTGTTTTTACGCATGCGCTTCTATTTAGTTGATTCATTGACAAACAAAAGAAATTATTATTGGATCGCAGAGTATCCAAAATGCTTAAAAGAAGTTAACATCCGATCATGTGATTAACATTCTGTTCGGCACTTGATTGAATCAAATTCACAGGCAAAATTTTGAAGTTTGTGAACACAAAACACACAATGATAGTAAGAAGATCTATACGGATTTTCACTAAAAATGAAAAAAAAAATATTAACGATGGATAAAGAAGTGGGCGGTGGCCTCTGATTGTTGATGATTTGGGAAGATTACAGAGAGCCTAGAACGCTGAAAATGCATTTTTCTTACATTTTCCATTCACATTTTCATCATTTCAAGAATCTTTCTACAACGAGGACATACAAAATACCGTGCTTCGCTACGATAAATGCTTAAAATGAAGGCAGTATAAGGTGAACCGTAGTTTAATGTCTCTCTTCGCCAAGTGGACAATAATGCGCCAAAACTGCCGTTTTCTCTAAAAACGCCAAAACTGGTCGGGGAACCCTATTATGTTTCGCCATTATTGTGAGCAATGACTGGATTTGAAAAATACGGCGCATGACTATGGTTAGCGAGTTGGCGATTTTTGAACATTGCACCAAGAGGGGGGGGGGTAAAACTCCTGTCGTACCGGCAACATATTGAAAAATAACATTGTCCATCATTATGAAATAAAAACATTTTTCCAACTATTATTCCCTTTCCTTAATTACTTGGCGGAATTTTGTTTTTAAATACTTCTTGCACATGCTAAAGATTCGTTCACATGCACCTCACAAAACAGAGAACAACGCTTGAGATTTTTACATAAATACAAAACTTCGTAATAAAAACCAGCGAAAATGATTTGCATATTTCTTTATACGTGTATGTTTACATTCATTTTATAAATGTATTGGGGAACTCGGGCAAGGCTGTGAACAACACGGGAGCACAAATTTTTATTTTCAGAGTCTGGTGAATGTGTTTTGTGTGCTTTCTAATACAGTAGAGCAAACCAAGTATACATTTTGATGCCTTTTTTATTAAAATATTGTAGTCAAAATTTGAAATATAGCAACAATTGTAGTAATAAAATACCATACCAAACTTAGTTAATTTTAGACTTTACGCTTTTGAAATTTCGCGTTTATGCGCATACGAATACGCAGACCGACGAATAATCAGCCTGTTGAGAAATTTTGTTCAAAATTTAGTACAGATTTGCACTTTATGTAGTAAAACTGTACCAAATATTATCCATCTGTGTCTTAATACCTTGTAATATTAATTTTTGAGCAATAATACTATTTTTACATTAAATTACTTTCAAATAAATGAATAAATAAATCATTTACACGATTATCTCTCTCTCTCTCTATTATATATATATACTTAAGGAAGTGGAATTAAATTTCAATTTCTTAAAAAATTATTTTACTGTCTCGAGTGAAAACAATTGAAAAAATAACCTTAAATTTTAAATCTTACAAATCGTGCATTTACTGGAAATGAAATTTCAAATAAATAAATAAATAATAATAAATAAAGAACTCGTGCAGTATAAAGATTTATTTTGGATAAATTTCAATATTCATTTTTAGTTCCAATACGGAATTCTAAGGAGTGCTGTTAAATGAGATTCAAAACTTTCCATTCTTTTAAAAAAAATCTCCAGGCTTAAAAGCAGAGATTTTGGATCCAAGATTGAGGTTTCACTCCTTCTCGACGCGGACGTGCCTCGAGAACTAAAGAAACAGGCGGAAGAAAATAGTTCTTTCAGCGTAACTAGAAGCACTTACTGTTAGAGGGGAAAGATTAAAAATTTAGTTTCTGTCAAACCATCTGAATTGCACGGTTGTTCGAGTGTATTGGGATTTTAGAAGAAAGTTTTTGAACTTGAAAAAAAAAACAAGATTTAAAAATATAATAATTCCAGCAGATTTTATAACGAAACGAAAAAAGTAACAAAAATATTTAATGGAGATTCTCACTCGACAACATTATATTGTGATTACGTTTCAAGATAGATGCTTCCATTTTAGATTCTTTTCAGAATTTATTACATTTCTATAATGATATTACGATCACACAAAGATTGGCTAACCAACGTTTGTTTAGTAAATTATTATAGCTACACAAATGAAAAGAATTGCTACAAACAGCACTAACACGTATTTAAAAATTACATGAAATTTAAATAAATGTGTCTAAAATTAATTTTTGAATTTTAAAATTTTCAAGAAATTTAAAGTTAAGAAAGGTAATTTTGAAACAATTACATGAAATTAAAATAAATATGTCTAAAGTTTATTTTTGAATTTTAAAGAAATGTAAAGGTTTTTTCTGTAATGCAATACTACGCTTTAAAGTTAATTGAATAGTTAAAATTAAAAATAAATAAATAAATCTGAAAATACAGTCCTTGCATCATTTTAATAGCCAGCTTGAGTTAATTTTTCCAAAAAACTTTCACGCATAAAAATCAAGGAAAATAACTCATAAGAATAGTTAAAGAAAACATTGAAGCTAAAAATAAACTTATCTAGCCAATTCAGTCAACGAGTGATTCAAAATAATACGCGCATTCATTTACTTAAAACAAATTGCCTACCGGATCAACACTCAACGTAAAAATAATCTTAATATATCCCATTTTATTACCAGTTGTCAACGTAGCAGTTAAGAAAACCCAGAAGACTCATCCGCATAACATTAGACTCAACAGCTAATACCATCACTAATTTAAAATAAATATATTCCTGAACCATTTTCTAAAAGATAACTATCAGATCTAGTTAAAATAGTCAAGTTTATTCACCTCACGTTAGAATAACGAAGAAAAAGTTTTGCAAAAAAATTATGAGGCGCCGAGATAACGCTGAAAACAGAGTCGTTAAGAATGAAATTTTAGAAGTTAAAAACGTCTAGTCAGCTGACATTGTTTTATCGTTTGCTTCGACGTGGCAAGCGGAAGAAGAAAGAAAACGATAAAAAAAAATAACTTCAACTTTTTCACACTGTTCCAAATCTAATTTATGTTGACATTCCAGTTCAACAAATAAAACATCGGAAATCTGAGAGTTTTAACACAACATAATCTGCGCCAACTGTTCTTGAAGCAAAATTGCTGAGGCAACGTTCGAAAATTTAATGGCATTCTGCTGCTCGTTGGCGTTAATTCCTGGACTATGACTGCAGACGATAGATTTTAACGCATTGTAAACAGCATTCTTTCTCGAAAAATTGGCAACACCGGCTTGCAGCCGAGGAAGCAAGTGTAGAAATTTTGAATTCCTTCTGGATTTATAACTTGGTATTCCTTTTTTTATCACTGTTAAAATATTAGATGCATATCTCAAAATCAAAGGTCTGTTTCCTCCCTTCGTTTTCTATTATAAGAACAAATCTATTAAAATGATCATAAAGAAATAAAACTAGTTCAAAAATATGTGTACAATTAGAATATTTTGACACAGACTCAAGAATTTTATTTTTAGGATGTGCAAAGCTAAAGAACAATTACCGACATTTAAATTAAATAATTCTTCTGTGCCAAACGATTTAAAATAAAATAAAAAGAATGAAAATAAAACAAAAACTATTTATAATCGATTTAATTTATCTGCTCAATTCGTTTTATTTATTATAACAGCTGAAATTACAATATAAAGAATGAATGTAATGTTCGTATCTATTTAAACGTGTACGTGTTGTGTTCGTTAATGTTTTGTTCTTCATCAAAGCAGCCATATTGTGTTTTTTTTAAGTTTAATTATATTAACGTCTTGTTTCTAAAGCAACTCTAGGGCTATTTTGGGATGGACCTTTAAATTTTGAACCACAGGCAAATGACGAAGACGATACTTGAACTAGTACCCATCTCTCCAAAATTCCACACTACACCAGCGGGAGGGCGTTTGGCTCTGGTGGATTTAATGTGCTCTAGATCCGCTTACACGACGGTTCTTCCATTATTTCAACCGAGTCTCCGACTCGAAATCCTCTGGCTCCGAGGTCAAGACCTTGCCATCAGGCCGCTGAGGCCCCAGGACATTTTTAGAGTATGAAAATCTTTAATTAAGAATGGCATTGTTTTTTACCATCTTATAAGCATAAGTCTGCTCCCCCACCCCCATGTTTTGCTGCATTACTTTTGTGTTACTGCTTTATAGGCGTAAATACTCAGCCTCCCTTTTGTCTTATTGTACGGCTATATATCGTATGAGATATGGTTTGCTTTCAATAATTGGCCAAGCCAAAGATATTAGGACCTACAACGAATCGAAATATGGGTTCAATGGGTGGTATTATCTATAACATATACCATCTATATTATCTATAACACAACGCCATCATGCGCCCCGGTGAATATAATATTAAGTTATCTAACCAGTTGAATTAGCACTAGAAGGTAAAAAGAGGAAAAGGAATGGGGAAGAGACGACAAACCATCCAGGAATCTCCAGAGAGAATCCCATCCATACCAAATCTTACCAACTGTATTCAATTTTTGGTGAAATAATAACTAAATGATGGGGACAAGAATACTTAAAAAAATGGTGACTATGGGTTGAACTTAGAGAAATGAGATTACTAATTGAATAAAGGGGGGAAATGATAAATCACATCTGTGAATGTGAACATTCATGACATGCATAAACATATAAACACTGCAAAGTCAGAAATCTGCAGCGTCCGTCTGTGTCTTGTGGTTTTGATTTCCTTTGTGAGAACTGCATTTTTGAGGGACCTTTGAATAAATAATTGATTTTGACAACGGAGTTTTGGTCTCGGTTATTGAGTAGTGTTGAAGAGGTGTTGGTATTATCTACCGCTACATATAATTTTTTTTTGTACAGCTAATGTATGTACCTCTCTTTTTATACCGCATTCTAAATTGGACTGTTCTGAAATCCAGAAAACCATGCCTAGTTCCAACAAGTCTAATGATTACTTAAATGGTGATTAAAACACAGTTTAAAATTCAGTTCACTCAGTTATTGTGTAGTGTTGAAGAGGTGTGGGTATTATCTACAGCTACATGCAATAAAAGCTTTTTTTTTTTGTACAGCCAATATATGTCCCTCTCTTTTTATTCCAAATTCTAAATTGAACAGTTCTGAAATCCAGAAAACTATGCCTAGCTCCAACAAATCTAGCGATAATTTAAATTGTAACTAAAACAGTTTAAAATTCGGCTAAATTTGGAGAAAAACCCTTCAGGCTTTCAAATATGTACATGCATATAATGGTCAAATCCGTCCAAAAGAAAGCACAAAGGACTTTACTGAGCTCGCAACCAACGAATCACGACCGAAACCGGTTGAAACGACAAATCGTGTTCCACAGTATAAGACCCGCACCTAATTTTGGCGGTTTAATCATTAGTGCAACTCTATTCTCCCCCCCCCCCCCCCTCCCTATCTTTCCTTCTTTTCGCATCTAGAAATGGCATCGCACTGATGTGCAGTTGCAAGTTTCAAATGGTTCAGAAAAGTATCCCAGAACGTATCATTAAGAAACAAAATCAACCAGTTGTTACAACAGAGGTTTCATTTGCTTCAGAGGTTGCATATTACCCAATTTTTTGTTGTTGCTTTTGAAACTGAGATTGTAGTCTGATGACTTTTTGGGAGCAGATAGATGGGTTATGATGGTCAGAGATGCGATGAAAGAGCAACAACAACAAAAAAAAAGTACGAATTTGTTGGGATTGTGACCTCCGGACAAGCAAAACTGGTCATCGACGAATTCAATCATATGTGATTTGCATATGTTGTTACAATGAGATTTGAAGAAAGTGTGACGCGCGAGCACATGTATTTGTTGGATCAACTTAGATTATAATTCGATAAATTTGCAAAAACTGGTGAAAATGTGAGGTTTAACCGATTTTCTTAGATAATATACTGAGAAGAGGTACAAAATGTTGTTCAAAAGAATTATGCCGAGTATGTTCTATTAATCCAAATGACACACGAAAAAAAAAATATTTCCAATAATAAGTTCATCATGCATCAAATAATAACGAACAGGATTGGTCACCACAAACTTTTTTTTACTAACTGTCTATGCCAGAGAATGCTTTACATGACATTGGCGTTCAACAGTTATGAACTTTTGTCGTTAATTTAGCATTTTTAATGAATCTATTGTGTCATCTTTGGCGAGTTATTTGGCGATTATTCTCTGGCATGCCTTCAAAGTATCCGAATATCGAATTAATGTTTTAGACATATTTCCGAACTGCTTGAAACAGTTTCACACGAAATGCACATGAGGTCACAAGATCCTGCATCAAATTTGTTGCATTTAAGTCGTTGGGTTTTTGAATTATCACGCTTAGTTGTTTCTGATAGTACATCCCAAAAGACAGCCAACCCGTTGTTGGATTTGGCACAAAATTTGACAGGTGTTAAATCTGTGTACCGAATTTATTCATCTAAACCTTCGTTTTGCAATTATTAATTCGAACAATGAGACAGTCGGACTTCTCGGCACAGATTATATTCGAAATTTAACGTAAGTCTACAAATGCAGTTTAAAGACCTTATATCAAATTTAAGAATTTATTGGTAAATAGTTTATCATTTGGAAATAGCATTAGAGAGAGACAGAAGCACTCGTCGGTTAAAAATTGGTTGATGACTTAAATTAAGACGAACGATGTTCTCATACGATAACTTGAAATTTGCGACAGTAGATTTCATTTTTACTTTTTTTTTATTTATTTAAAAAGGCATCTGAAACAGTTATTCAAATTCTTATCATTTGGCACTTAAAAAATGACCTTCACAGCGCCCTTGGTCGTCAAAGCTTAATTTGGACAAACTGTAGCCTTTATTTTAATAATATTACAACATAGTACAGATAGAAGTATGTTTAAAATTCCTAAAGTAAATTATAAACTTTACTTTTAGCAAAAGTTAGCAGAACGGTTTTTAGCTAAGTTTTTCATTTGTGATATGAATTCCGTTAATCTAACAAACTGTCTTATTTTAAATAAAAATGTTACAGCTATATTTAATAGAATATAAAATTTTTTGGATATTTTATCAAAACTAACATATATTTGATTTTCTAAGCATATGCAAGAGCACTTCAATTGTCAAATTGAGATTTTAACAAATCTTAGCGCTTCAAACCTTTTTAAAAGAAAAAAATTGGCATAATGCCTTTTTTTCAACATAACTGAAGACGTACATTAAATTGTACAACAAATTCAGCTTGTGGATCTGTCATCTTAATGGCATTCCCAAACTTTTTTTCTTTGCTTTTACCCAATGTGTTTCGATGACAAGGTGATCAGAAACTATTCAATAGATGTTAACATTGTGTCAGTATTCCCGTTTTGGTCGTTTATTGTGTTAAATTTAGTGTGTTTGTTTGGAAAAGAGCCCTCTGGTGGGCATACTGAAACTTAAAACTTTCGAAATTCCTTGAAGAATCTCTCGTAATTTCGCTGCCACCCGTTTGCATAATATGATACTTTTTTTGTAGGAGAAATTTCATTATACACAGCCCGTATTTAACACAAAAGTAAAAAAACAAAGAAAAATTTATTTCGCATTTTAAAATGTTAATAAGCTGTGTTAAGACTTAAATGCCAAAGATTTTTTTAAAATATTTCTTTACAAATAAACGAGTCCAGATGATTTGTGAAACTGTTTTATTTCGTAATAACTTCATAATTCGCAAGCAGAAAAAAAAGGTATTCAATGTTCACATCAACAACAGTTTAGCGAAACAAACGAAAAAAAAAAAAATGATATCCTTATTTCAGGTACTAGACACCAATGTTTTGATAGCATCCATCTATTACATCTATCAATAAAACGCATACTATGATACCGAGAAACAAACATATTCGCACAATGTTCAACAAACGAAACTAAAACACATGCAATTTACAAATATGATGTTTATAAACAAGTGTGAAAATTAAAATAATAATAATAAAGATGAATTCATATTAAATAAAAAATGCCCAATATAAAATTAAATCGATATTTGATGGGAAGTTTATATCTAAACATTCAAAATGAAAATCCACCAAATGCATAGCTAATGCATCAAGTAACATATGTAAAACGTTTTCTTTAAGACGCAAGAAGAAATTAAGTAAATAGTCTTAATACATTACTAGAATGTATCATATACGAACAAAGATCACCATCAATTTTATCTTTCTTTCCTTCCCGATTTTGACCTTATTTTTTTTTTTAATAATAATCGACTAGAGGCGGTGTTTGTTTCCGAAGGTAATCTCTAATTACATGTTTCATAAGTTCATATGTGGTCATTACGATACAGCAGGTGTAACGCTATAGTCAAGTTTATTAAACGTGTACAGACCTGCATAATTTCATCGGACATCAATTGGCTACAACTAAATGATGCATACCAATATTTCCACAAAGAACTGTCTGTAATTAGACCTTAATTGATCGGTAACCGTTTGAATAGTTCAATCTATATCTACAAAAAATGATCAAAGTTGATTACAGGAGAGATTCCGACAACATACTAGTCATACTATTACTTATTGAAATCAGGGCATTTTTTTCTTCAATTGACTGCGCACTTCATAAAATGTGCCTTCCTTAGCTTAGTATGACATATCGGAATTATCAAGTACAGAAACCTGACCTTCTATTTGTGGCAAGATTAATAAGTTGGCACACTTGGGGATATAGTAACGGCGCTTGTAATAAAGAACAAAGAAATCACATTCGACATTTTTTACCGTTGCCTTTAGAACACCCAAGGCTTGCGCCATACTTTTATTATGATAAAAACTGAACTTGACCCAAATTCATCAAGTACAGCAACCTATCATTTTGTTCATGGGGAAAATAGTAATTGTTGAATTTATGAAATTACTGGAAGTAGGAATATTAAAGAAGAATCTCATCTTGCGCCAAAGTTGTTAACTGTTTAACTGATTAATTAGGCAAAAGTTCAAAAATGCACCATAAAAGGTGTTGTGGCTTCAACAGCCAATGGTGATGATGGCAACCAAGTTCTAGTACTTCAGACTTACATTTACTTTCAAACGCGTTGTCTCTAATTAAAGTAAAGTGAATTTATTAACATGAAAACCAACCTCACATTTTAGATATATAACATTAAACTTACTGGCAATTTACATACATCAGAGGTATCATTTGAAAATGGTCATTTGACCGCTAGTGGTAGGTTTTGTGATACATTCCAATCTTTAATCAATTTGATCAAATATCGATATAAATTATCAATATATCTATTTGTAATGGTGATCTTTGTTCTTATAAGAACATCGAAAATATGCTCCTATTAGGTAGTCTGAAAGTGGTCAAAATGCATTAAATTACCTTTTGAAGCCTTCAAAATTCCTGGCAGCCCAATGACTGTTCAACACATCCAAAAACTTAGTGTTAAAATTTAATCGAAGGATCAAACAAAGATCGCCAACGTGATCATCGGCAAAACGTTATTATGAGAAGAATTTATAATATCACGAACATTATTCTACATAAAGATATCACATTTATTCAAATAAGCAATTGCCTTATGCTTCTCAAAAAATAAAGATCATACCGGTAAAACAAATGCCTTTTGTAATCATACTGAATCCATATAACTAAATGCCAGTCGTAAAGCTCCAGTGTGACATCGATGAAACGCAACTGATTTGAGAAAAGGTCGCACTAGAGCTTGACAACGGGCTACTGGGCCTATGCGCCATATTTCATTGCGGCGATCTTTGTTTCATATCACACCATCGGTTCAGGAGACAACTCTTGAGGAGATTGGAGAAACACACACACACATCAAATTACCTGTTGCATTTTTTCAAAGTCCAGACACGGTCGCTGGATGGCCGTGGGTGTCCTACGGTGCCTCTTCCTCGGCGACACCGAGCACAGCTCGTGCGGGGGGATGTGCGCCTGGCGGAGACACTTGCTGGGTTTGTGGACGTGGGCCGGCGGCGAAGTCCTAAATTCAACGGGACAGCAGAGGAACTCATCGTCCTCGTCTGCGCTGCCACCACCACCATTCCATTTGCGCTTCTCTGGGTGGTGGTGGAGGCTGTTGATCACCTCGAGCTCCTCCTCGGAGCTGTGGTGGTCAAAGTTGTGGTCACTATCCGAGGGCAGCGCGGAATCTAAGGCCGCAGCGTCGGGAGAGCGGTTGCTCGTCGTCCGCCGTCTGTGAGGGTGGTGGGGGCGGTGGCGGGGAGGGGAAGGGGGATGACCACCTCCTCCCTCGTCACTGGTCGTCACCTGCTGGTGAGGTGTTGGTTGTCTTTTGGATCGTCTGTGATCGCTGTGACGGTTACTGTCGAGGTGGATGATGCTCTCCATATCTAGATGAAGAATAAACATCAATCAGCAACTGAATTACAGAAAAATCAAATTACAAAAAGGCAGTACTGAACAATATGCAAAAAAATATTAACATGTTCTAGAAAATACACTCCATTGTTTATTTATGCCATAATTAAGACGCAATCACATGAGTGCAAATGCTCAACAATCGGTTCGAATCATTTGTAAGATGCAGGTGTGCAATCCCGATACCTTAGACATCTATACACAACATATTAAGAGAAAAGAAGTTTTTAAAACACTTATCACTGCATTAAAATGCATAACATTTGTATGAATTATTTCAATATTTTTTTTTGTCTTTTCGATTTACCATTATAACTATTATAAAGTTTTTAATTGGAATGATCAAATTCATTATCAAGTGAAATAACCTACCAAGAATAAAAATTTAAATCACTCGATTTATTAATATTTAAATTCCAAAGCCATTAAAACAATATGTTACCATCTAAAATAAAAAGTATAAAAAAACTTCAGAACTTTACCACACAAAAGAGCATACGAGAAATCGATCACCAACTTCCATCTTTACAAAACAGAAAAGACGACGAATTAACAAAACTGTTAATGTAAACTGTCGTTCTTGTTGCTTATCCATCTTGGATTCAACATCAATTCGAACCAAGTCCAAGAGATCGGGAAATGTGGGGGTGCAGTAACTTCTGAAGGCAAAGACCCGAGCACCAGAGAGCAGAAGCCTTACTTCAGCTAATATGAAGATGACACAACCCTTTTTATAGGGAGGGGGTCTTTCACACTCCTCACATGTAGAATATAAGACAATTAACAAACATTCCCGTAAGAGGATTCATACCAGGGACGTCCAGATCAAGAGGGAAACGTGGTACTCCAAGGCCAAGACGCTACCGTTAGTTTAACCTTGCACTATAATAACGTTTCTGACAGGGCCATCGAGTTATTAATTGCTTTTTTAGTATTTAAACCCAAAATTAGGAGAAGGTATACCTAAACTAACCGCTTGAGGTGAAATGCCAACTAGTGCAACGCACCAACTGCAAAACTTAGGGGCAAGGCTTAATTCGGACAAACTTCAGCCTTTATTTTTAATGATATTATAACATAGTACAGAAAGAAGTATGCTTAACATTCTGAAAGTAAATTATGAACTTTATTTTCAGCAAAAGTCAGCAGAACGGTTTTTATCAACTGCAACGCACTAAATGCTTTTATCACAGAATCATTAACGACGGGCTACATACGATAATTGTCACAGAAATAAAAGTGACGTTCGCGATCTATCGACTATGATCGTTTACTGGAATGCAATTTTAGGTCGAAAAGTAATTCATTTAAGAAATATAGAGATCGGGAACTGATTTATAAGGGATCGGTTAATTTATGTGGCCTCACAGGTAGTTAAAGTAGACAATTTAAGCACGCACAGTTGTAAATTTCTTGCTACAAGTGATTAAAATGCTAGAATCATTTGATAAAACATCAATTCCTAAGTGACGTTTATGTTGTTTCACAACGGATTCTAAAAGACTCCGAATTTTTGCACTTGCGTTAAGAGGGATTTAATTCGTCAAAATAGAGGCGAAAGGAAAGATGAAAGCAGATGCTCACATTTAACCATAAAGTGAACTCGGATTACGAGCGGACCGAGTTAAAACAATAGTCAGCAAATACACGATGATCACATACAATTGAAAAAAAAAATCGAACAAAAATGTATCTAATAGGGTGAAAATAGAGGTAAAAGAATGAAGAATTCCGGAAATGCGCGCATCCTTCAGTCTCACCTCTTAGTGGGATGGTGGAAAATAGAAAGTGGTCGTCTCAGAAGACAAACGAACAATAAGTATTGGAATACCAATATACATCCCAAATAGGATATGCCGTGTATTTAGGATGCCAAATAAATTCTTTAAAAAGAAAAGTTGTTTAAAAAACTTACATTTTTGGAGCTCTTCGATTTCAGCACCTTCATCATCTGACTCGGTCCCTGAATCTCTATCATCATCTGTCTGCAAAAGAAAGAAAAAATCGTAAATTTGACACCAAACCTTCAGAATAATATTATGCTATAACACAATAAAAATTAAACACAAATCTAAAATTTCGATTTTAACTAACGCAGTGTGCAGATGTTTCAAAAGCAGCTGTAAACAGTTTTAAAAAGATGCCAAGGACTGAAATTTTACCCGTTGACAGCAAATTAAGTTTTTAAATTCGGAAATCAAACAATTTAATTAGAAATTAGTTAAATAAAACTATTACTAATACGAATTTGCATAATTGCAATTAAAAACTTATTTATCCTCAAAATGCATTCTTTAAGAATTCCCAAATGGAGCTGTTTCATTAAACAGTAATTATTAAAGAACATAATTCGATGTTTTAAAAATTCTAATTTGTGGATTATGACTATGACTAAACTTCATTTGAAGGAAACTGAAAACTTTGTCGTCCGTAACGCGTCCAGCGCGTTTAAGTGAAACTTTTCCACGGCGGATAATAACGCGCTTCAAGCGTTCTTCAAAATTTTAAAAGCATAAAACGTTTTGTAAAAGTTTACATGTTTGAGTTTTTATTTTTGTTACTCTAATAAGGTTCAAAATATAGAAAAAGCAAATTTTCAAGAACAGTTTAGCGAAATGGTTAAAGAATTCTACCTAAACGAACTGTATTGTAACATGATATCAAATTACCTTTCAACAACTACAGCTGCTAATTCATTTTTAAGGGTTAACTTAACGTTATTTTTAAACAACTTTTATAATTTTTTTTATCTTAAAGCAGATTAAAATCAAGATATAATGACTTGGACGTTTTTAAGAAGGACTTTGCTCAATTTTATAATTCCCTCCCCCCCTAAAGTATCTAGAACAGTAGACTTTTTAAGTCTTTCCCATTATGTAATAAAATGCTTGAGGGTCTGTAACGTCCTGCATTTAAAAAGACACCGAAGAAAGCTAGGTGGGACAACATATACCAAAAAAATGCAATCCTTGGGAAAACGTAAAACAAATACCAACAAAAAGTTGCAATCATCGGAAAAATAGATGCACAACAGGTGCCTAATAAAGTTGCAATCATTGAAAAAGTATATGTACAACAGATACGAAAAAAAGTTGATATCTGTAGGAAACCATAGACAGTGCAAACTAAAATAATGCCAAGGTAAGCAAATATCGCATATAGCACTCCCATCCATTTAAGCACACTTGAACGTGAAATACTATGATAGAGGGTTTCAAAGAACAAAACAGGGTTCCTTCACAGAGATCATAAAATCCATTGTGAATCCATTGTATAGATATTACAAAATACATGTATCAACACAAGTTACAATATCAGCAAATAGAACCAGGCCCATTGATGTTACCGATTATATCGAAATACTTAAAAAAAAGGCACGCCCTTTCTGTAAATGGCTCAAGTCTTTCAGCCTCGAGCCCTTCAGAAAAACGAGTTTTGATAGCTTCAGATCAACAAGACTCAAAAAACAATGGAATCATCAGAGATAATTGCAGCTATTATCTCTGTCTTATCCCGGTGTTAGTTCTTGTGGTGTAAGTATTGGATATAGGATGGGATGTTGCAAAATTCGACTCGATTCTAGGAGAATCGAAGTTTATATTGGTTTGGTGCATTTTAAAGCAGAAAGAAGTCAGTTTTTTTAGACGATTCTTTATGATTTAGATTTATCAATGCCCCATTGCGCACTATTTTGGTACAAGTTTGGCAATTCTGACCATGGTCGGATGACATTTCAAAATCTGTGCTGGCGATACCATTTTCGAATTTCTGACTTCGTTGCATACACTAAATTGTGGAATAAGCCCATTAACAACATTATACCGAAAAACTGATCAACAACATGAGGCTTATTGATAATAGACGCGTAATGCACACATACTACAAATTATTCTCTGATCTTTAGCAAAATTGTACATCAGAAACTACCACTAATGACTTGACTGACGACAAGAAAATGTGTTGTTTATGGCACAAAAACTAGCTTCGTGTCAGTTCATTAGTTTCGTAATGAAACAAGTACAAAACGTGCTGTATTAATATGTTACAACACAATACAAGGCTATTGGATTGTAAGTGTGATGACGTGATTGGCGCTTTCAAAACCAACTCTACCCTAAGTAGCCTGTACATATTCTGCGAAATATGCAAGGGTACGAAGTAAGGATATTTAATCCAACAGTTTATACCCGTACCACTTCATTCCATAAAAATTCATATCGTATAAAAGCAAATATAAAAACGGTGGTGTAGAGTTTTTAAAAGGAAGAAGGAAGGGATTTGAAGTTGTCCTCGACATCTGAACTAAGCCCATATTCCATGTAGCCTCAAAAACAGGAAGTTAATTTAGCTCAACACAAACTAAAAACCTACAAAATGCAAAGCAGTTCGAAAAAATCTTAGTCGGATATCCTAAACATCCATCAACTACCTTGAAAATATTTGTTCGACATCAAATGTTCATTGCATTCTTAGGGGGCAGGGAAGGTTATCCTGGAATTTTTACTGCGGGGGGTTGGCTTCCGCGTTCCCCTGGTTGAAAAGTGTAATCTGGCAATGGGAGAAAGGGGAACAATGCCGCTAATGAACTTGGGGACACCTGCTTTGCATAATTATTCAATCAAAGCTGATTTAGCTGTCGCACTCCAGAATCTACTGTCAGCTCTTTCAGTCAGGCGAATAATCAAAAAAATGCAGCAAAAGGCCATTTGTGAGGCAGGACAAAAACATGCCTTTGTGTTACGTTTTGATAGATTTCGGTCGAGGATTATTCCCTTTCGCCTCCGTCCCCCCTACCTTTTCTTTCTTTCCATTCTCTCTGTGTTATTATTATTTGTTATTTTTCAACCTCCTCTCTCTTCTTGGCTCTGTGTTATTGTAATCTTTTTCCATCCGAAAATATAATGAGAACCTAAGCCTAAATGAATGCGACTCGCAACAATAGGCGAAAGATCGGGCAGAATACCGATTTAGTTTTCGGAACCGAGTTAACTTAATCTTTTTCTTTCTTTCTTTTAAATTTTGTTTTATGATTCTTTTCAAGTCGCGACTGTTTTTTTCTTTTTAAATATTTTTTTTCCTCCATTTTATTTTGGAGAGGTAGAGGCGTGAAAGTAAGAATAAAGAAAATTCGAAAGAAATTCGAAGCACGTTGTCGATTTGAATTTTATATTTTTTTTAAGTCCATTTCGTACAATTAAGTGTGGGGTCGAAAATTACGACGAGAAAATGAGGGATGAAAAAAGTAATTATTTCAGATTGATGAACTGGCTCTGATTTTCTTTGTTTTGGTAATGACCGCCGCTGAGTTTAAATAATAGCGTAAATCCACTTTCGCGGTGGTAGAAAACAAATGGATTCACCAATTCATTAGTCATCGGAAAATCTAATTTTTCTTTCATTATTAGAATTATTATTTTTCTACAATCGGTACGATTATCGGTATCAAAGTTAAAGTACATCTAGATAATACCACCGATGAATTAAATTCGCGTTTAATACGTCTTCCAAAATCTTAAATTGTTATTATCAGCATTATTAAAGTCGAAAAAATGATGAGTTTTAGTAGAATATCGGAATACAGTTTTTCGAAATCGTTGAGCAACGATATAATCCATTTCCAGTTTCACATATATTAATTATAAAGAATATCAGTTCAATTATAACTATAAAAAATCAGACCTTGATAATTCGATAAATTTTTATGTTTAGTTTAGTTATATTAACCTTTGTGGTCGTTTATCTTCTCTCGGCCACCAAAGCATTTTTACCGTTCCGGGCTATGTTTCCTCTCAGCCACCACAGCAAACAAACATACTAAACCTGTATTGTATTTGTCGTATCTTAATCTATAATTCGGATGTATAAGTTTACAATATGTATGAAAGAACAGAAACGGCAAAGGAATTTATTCACGAACTAATAATGGGGTTCTACCACTAAATCATAACGAATCTTAATGCGAATAGAGCCACCACTGACATGCAATGCAAAATCTCGAAGCTCGGTAGTAGCATCGAATGTAAAGAAATCAACATTCTTTGGACATAATTCGTAAAATTTAAAGTGGAATGCTACAAATTTTTTTAGTGTAATTTGATCTTCTCGCTCTTCAACCGCTTCCTTTGACCTTTTTTTTTTTTTTTTGAAAAAAAAAAAGCTGTAAAATAGCATCAAAACCAAATTGTTTTAATTTAAGCCAATATCCAGTTTAATATAAAATAATTTTTTTATACTTTCATTTCCAATTTTTCTAGCGATTAAACAAAGTTTTGGAGCTCGACCGAAAAAAATGTTTTGCTAAATATCGACGCATGCGTAATCTGATAAGTCTCGCAGTTGTTCCAAACCGGTTTAAATTGGTAAATGAATTAAATTAATTGCGACAATTTGTCAGAATTCTGAGAATGAATAATTTGGAAATCAAGTTGTAACTTTAGTTGGCGATACATCGCCAAATGTAAGGACCTTTTGCATTATTTTCTAATTACTCTAAAAAACAATAAATGGCTGCCTCAAAAGCGATCACCAATTTGTTGCATACGCATTTTGAGGCTCCAAAAAACCGCAAACACCACCATGTTTTCACATAATAATAAGTTAATGACATTAAAACTAAAAAGGTCTGAATCAAATTCAGGATACAATACAATATTTTCTTCATTCTATGACGAATTTAATTATAAAAAGGTTTTATAGTAAGGAAGTATGCTAGAAATTCAAAAGTAAAACATTTCCCAATTATTAATTTCTTTATAATGACATTGAACACTTTATTCATTATTTAATCTTCCATATTTTTTTTTCACCTTCAAACGGTTCTTATGGAAATTTTAATTATAATGATTTCATTTCAGATAAAATTGGAGCACCATGATTCAAAATACGCTTTATTGCCATTAAAAAAAGAAAACGAAATGAATTAAAAGGAGAAAAAAAAGTCCATCTAACGAGTAAACAATTTCTGCAAACGATTTTTAATAAAAAAGAATTTTCAGAAACTGGCACTCCGCCATTTAATGGCAAATAAGGAAAATTAAAACGACAGCTTTGATATTAACTCTCTATCTTAAAAAGGCCATTTTTTTATTTACTAAATATAGGTGTGACGTTAGATTCATTTTTAATCGCAATAATCTTTTTTTTTATCGCTAATTCTCGATTCATTCTTAAAGAATTAGCCATAAAAGCATTAAGTGCGATAAATAGCATTTAAACGACGGAGCCCTACGTTCGAAAGGATGCCTTAATGCATTTGGGAAGATTTTTTTATATTTTTATTATTATTATTTGCTTCTGAAGCGTACATTAGAATCAATGTACGGCTGCTTAGCTACGGAAAAGCGGATTATTGTATTATTCGGTCACACTTGAACTGAGTTGAGTGGAGCAGCAGCAGCCATCGTTTGCCAAACGATGCGAATTTTCTTTTTCCGTTTTCATTAAAGCTGTAATCCGCTTTGCTGGCGTGGATTTTTCGTCCTGCATTGAAAAGAATCAGGGACGTCCTGTTGTATCAGTAGGGGTTATTTCGGCGAAATTACTATTATTAGAGCTAGTATCAGAGGTAATACATTCTTAGATTTCGACGAGGTTAATTTATTTTTGCAAGAGAATTCGCCAAAAGAAATTCACAGCTGATGCGAAGATTCACGAAATCGCACTACTAAAATATGAGAAATTTAAAATTTGTGATATTAGCGAAAATGATGCAACATCCTTTAAATAAAACTTTAAAAAATATAAATGCAAATGGGAATCATTGTGATTGAATAAGCGAAATCTTTTGACAATCTGCATGATGGTCGAATAAAGGCCTTATCACACGGTGAAATTTCGCCAGCACTTTTCCGTTTCTACCCTCAAAAACCGGTCAAGCAAGTTTCATAATCGACAACTTTATCGAACCAGTTCGAAAATGTTATCGGAAATATTGTCCGCAAACGAAATTCAACCAATCATGTGAAACTTTGAAGTGACGTCACTGTCCTTGTCGTTTGCTGATGGAAAGTGCCGAAGATATCTTGCCGTGTGATAAGGCCTTAAGTATATAAATCAAAATGAAAGTGTTTTTGAATAGTCTTTATACATACAATTACACAACCTACATGTAAAATTGTAACTTGCAAAACGTAAAATTTCCATATTTGCTAATTTGTTGGTTTTAGCAGCTTATATGAGAAGTGATCCAAAAAGAGAAAAATTACATGGCAAAGGAAAAATGTTTTATTAACAATAGATACTGGATACAAATGGCACGAGACGTATGTGGCGGTCCCTTCTCTAAATAATCACTAAGCCTGTTGAGGCATTTATCACACCACTGAACCAATTTGTTTAATCGGTCTTGGTAATAATCAGGTCCTTGGCTATTAAGCCAGTTCTCAGCGCCTTCCTGTCGATACTGCTACGTTCACTGGTGGCGGGGTGGTCGGCTATATGCAAGAAGTTCTCAGCGTCTTACTGAACATCCCCGTCTGATATGAACCTTCTTTCAGATAAGTGTTCCATCGGGCCGCGGTAGCCTGGTTGGTAGAGCGTCAGTCTCGTAACCGAAAGGTCACGGTTTCTGTCCTCGTCTTGGCCAAAGACCGCCGTGTTGGCTAATGGCAGTTGGGGCACGTTAAATAGGTCGAGACTGCCAAGTCCTCCAAGTTCCCATAACAAAACGATTCCTCTGGGGGTACTGAATCAGGGATGAGTCGGTCTTTGATTTAGATCTAAATTCCGACTTGTTGATGGATGAATGAGTGTATGAATGAATTCGACCACCCTTTAAAAAGGGTTGTGTCGTGTGTGTGAGCTAGAAGTCAGACTTCTACCCTCTTCTTAGGGGTCTTTACCCTCAGAAGCTACTGCACCCCCTTTCCGTGTAAAAACACGAACACGACAACAACAAGTGTTCCATTAATACCGGGAAAAGGAAATGGTCACTGGGAATCAGATCGGGGATGTTTGCGGGGTGGCTCCAGACCTCCCAGACCCTAAACGTTTCAAGAAATCGATGACCGCTCCAAAAGAACGACACCATATCGCCACCTGTTTTCTTTACATTTCTTCGCCCCTATACACCTCGGCAATTTGTGAATGTACAATGGGGACACATTCATGGCCCATGAAAATCAAATCACGGCTCACACTTCTTCAGACGTCTAGCGATAATTTCTCTAGACGTCTTGCCATTATCGTGGCTGTTTCAGGTCTATCTGCCCGAACGACCGGTCTAGACTATTAGCGCGATCTGTGCCTACTCTGGGCAACAATATTCTAAGACACTATTTCTACTTTTCAAATACTTGCTCGTAAACTTTTTTCTTTTGAACTACCCCTTGTATACATAATGAAACATATAATTTTTTAGGAGTTTCGTGGATGAAGAGAGAAGATACTTTCATAACTTTAAATCTTCGCTTTGTTTCATTCAGAAAGATATAATTTATGTACAAGCAATAAGAAATGAGATACATCAATCTACATTATAACACAGAAGTGCAAAAGAAAAAGAGCCAACGAAATATTAATACCCAATATTGTATAACGTAGGGCGAGGGATACCTTTACACGTGTCGATTTAGGAAAGGGAAATTGAGATTCGACGAGGGATTCCTTTACACATGTCGATTTAGGAAAGGGAATTATAGGGATCTTTTTAACGAATTTGTTCAGATAGACAAATTTTTATCCCTTCAATGAGATAGCATTTTAGAATGAAAATAATTTGGGCCAAATTAAGATAAAAATTAGAAGATTAACTAGGATTTAATTTAGATTTAAAGAATCGTAACACACACACACACTAGGAAGAGGTTAGAAAATTTTTAAATCTTCATTTGAAATTCAAAATTTCTTTAGCAATGTTACATCCAAAATTTTATATAGGTCTGCAGTTCAGTTAATCTACTCCTCATAGTCCAGTCTACTATAGATAGTGCACTCATCAATTGATTTAAAATGGTATAGACATGCAATTTTGAAATGATGACGTATACCGGAATTCACTCATGCGGCGCATTTAAGTTACAATGTTCATATTTGTACAGGTAGATTGATTTACTTGAAATTTTTTATATAGTTCTGCAATCTTAATAAAATAATCCAACTTTTACCAATAATTACGATTTTGTGCTATTACATTCATATTAAAAGATTACAAGTTCGTGGATTTTTTCAATATTTAATAAAATCCGATGATTTTAATGTTAAGAGCACACTAAATTCCATAGGTTTAGTTACTTTATCGCATATGTAATATAGAAGTGTAGTAATCATTAAAATATTCGAACTCTAGACTTTTGACTTATTTACATTTTCTTTAACCACTCATGAATTCTAAAAACGTTTTTGGAATACCTGTCTGTGACAAAGATTACTCAAAATCGCTTTGAGCTAGATAGTCGATATTATATAATTAAGAATATAAGCTAAGTAAAAAGGAACACAATAGAAACAAAATCACAATAAGTAGAAAAAGAGTCCGGCCTGAAGACTTTTTCAAGGGTCACCCTCAGGCAAGGATTCAAAATAATTTAATGATAATTTTTTATTATTTAATTGTGAATTAAATTTTTATTTAGATTTATTTTTTGTTGAAACAAGAAATGGTTTTTTATTTTAATGCTTTTATGGTTATATATATATATGCAAGGTGGCCAGAAATAAAACACCCCTACTCTGACCTCCATGGATATCGAACTACTCAGTGTAAAGGCTCAAAATTTTGTACACATACTATTCAAAATATGGGGAAACGGATTTCACGAAAAAAAAGTTAGTTCCTGAAATCACCGATAGGTGGCGCTGCACAACTGGAACTATGATCAAAAGACACAAATAATAATAAAAATTAAAATGTTTATGCGGAATGGAATGCTTCCATGCTTCCTTTTTAATTTTTCTGCCCCTTATGGAAAATAAAAATAGTAAAGAAGCTAGAACTCCCGTTGTAACTGCAATTTCATACTGTAACCAGAAAAATTTGCATAAAGCATGGTTAGAAGCCATGTTCTGGGTATAAAAGAAGTTAAAAGGTGGGGAATGTCATTCTTATTAGTGATGGCTGTCACGCTGCCAGAACGCGCTTTGCTTGTGAAGTTGTTTTACGAGAATAAAGGAAATGCTCCAGCAGCACTTCGAGAGTTTCGCCGACTTAAGGATTTGCGTAAGGGACCATTGCTTCCACAAGCTCTCAGGAGAATGATCGCTCGATTCGAGGAAACTGGACATCTTGGAGTTCAGCCTGGTCGAGGACGCAAACCGGTTCGTTCAGATGTCGTTGAAGATGTTGCCACCGGTATTGTTGAACAGTCAATGGATAATGTTTTAGGCTGCAGTAGTGCACGTGCAGTGTCACGACACTTGGGTGTTCCCTATAGCACAGTGTGGAACGTACTCAGAAAAATGGTGCATTGTTTCCCGTACAAAATCCGCCCTAATCAACAATTGCTGGCCACAGACAGGGAGATGCGACTGACCTTTGCATTGACATTTCTTGCTAGAGTTGAAGTGGATGCATCGTGGCCGTGGCAGATTCTGTGGAGCGATGAGGCCCATTTCCACCTCAGTGGAACAGTGAACACCCATAACTGTCGCATATGGGACACGACAAACCCCCGTACCTTCCAAGAGATTCCACTCCACTCACCGCTAAGGGGACACTTAAAAAACCTTGTTTATCGAGAACGTCTGATAACCTTGGCAGATTTGAAAGAGAGTATCAGTCTGCATGTGAGAAGCATCTCAGATGACCAGTTACGATCCGCAGTTGAACAAGCTGTCCACAGACTTCACATTTTACATCTTCAGGAAGGGAACCATATTGAGCAGCATTCCCTGCATCGATAACGTCCTTGTTTCATGTATGCTTGGTACTTTCAAATAAAATGTGTTTAAAACGTGTTTTTGTGTCTTTTCAGCATACGTCCAGTGGTACAGCGCCACCTATCGGTGATTTCTGGAACTAAATTTTTTTTT
>JAPMOQ010036116.1:634846-657012 GCA_026543055.1 Argiope trifasciata
TTTAAAAATTCGATAATGCAAGAAGAGCAAAATCTATTAAATATATAACTCAAAAAGAAGAAAGAATAATAAATAAACGGATTAACATTTCCCCTCTTTCGAATAGTACATATTGGCATCCATTCGTCTTAGTCTAAACACAAACTGTTTAATGAAGGGGAAGGGATCTTAAAATAGGGAGGGGATGCAATCATTTACCCTTCAACTTAAGAAAAATTTCCTATTAAAAGAAAAACATACAAAAGGGAGGAATTGCTCTATCCATTATTCTTTTAAAAAATTTCTGCAAACGATTTTATATTGCATGGAATATAATTCCCCCATTCCAAACGATTTTTTTTCTTTCTTTACTCTTTGATTCTATAAATCAGAAGGGATGAAAAGCAGGAATAAAATGCAGAGGAATTTTAAGATTTGATGCGTAAGATTAGCAAATCAAGATTAAAAAAAATTTTTTTTTTGGCAAGAATTAAAGATTGTTTAAGAGCATTTTTGAAATACAATAAATCTAGATTGTTAATATATTTATTTGCTTTATATTAGTAACGTTAAGTTATATAAAAATTACACGCAATCCCAAATGAGATGGATAACTAATTCTACATTTCGGTCTCCTTATTGCTGTATTAAAACAATGCAACTCCATCCAAATTATGTAAAAGACCATAACTTTCTGTTAGCTTTCATGATTTGTTAAATCAATGTTTATCAACTTGTAGTGCGCGTACAGCCCTACCGTCACGAGAAAAACCCCGAACATGGTTGCCGTAAGTAGATGAGTCTAAGTAAGGAGGGAAGTAGGCATTAAAACAGTACCACAACATTTGGCTTGTCATACGCTGTTCATCAGGCGAGAAATTCATTCCGCTTGTGCTAATGCAGATATCCGGTTCCTAACCGGTTATTTTGACACCCTTTCTCCTTCACCTTTAAAGTGTAATAGAATATCTCGTTTTCAAGCCGTTTGACCGCTACATTTAGGGTTACTAGGGTTTTGATCGTGATGGTAGGATAGTACTCATATGGTTACATACATGGTCTCAAGGAATACGCAAGGTGTGTGCGTGAAAAGGTGAATACCAATAAATATCTTAAGAATCATAGAGATAGACTTCTGGTTATCCAGGAAAGAAACTGGAGCACAAGTGCTCCCAAAAAATGCAGTGAAACAGAAATCATAGGAAGACACTGGTCCACCCTGGGCTGTTTAGCTAAATATAATGAATCGTACAAAATGAGATAGGGGATTTAGATACACGATGCACTAATAAGTAACGAGGTACTCATCAATGAAACGAGTTTGAGAAGCGTTGAATTAGGCTTAATGGCCCGATTTGATTTGAGGGATGGGTCATGTAGTTCTTGCACTTTAAGCATTTTAATTTTACATATAACAAATGATATGGATAATGACATTCAGCCTATTTAACAAGTGCTTAATACTTCCGTTCCGTTGTCAATCAAACAGCAAACTTTTGTTGTGTGTGTGTGTGTGTGTGTGTGTGTGTGTGTGTGTGTGTTATAGAAAATGAAGTTTGTCGGGTTTCCACATATGGCGAGCTATCATTTGACAACTGTACTGAAGCATCTATTAGATCTGGAAATTACTTTTAATTTCTAGGGAGGGAAGTGACACAAAAGTTGTCGAGTTGCTACATTTGGCGAATTATCGTTTGACAACCATGTCGCAGCATCTATTAGATCTGATAACTAAAAGAAGGAAGGGGGATAGTCAAAATCTGCGAAGATACACTACGCGAAGAAGGTCACAGAATTCAGATTCTACCACGAAATCGAATTTTTGGTAAATAATTAAAAAGACACCTCTCAAAATGTCACATTCCAATGTCTCCAAATCAAATTATCCTCTTGACATCGTCTCATGCCACTGCGTCCCAAGATGATGCATTTGAAAAATATCTATTTATATATTCTAGCAATTCAGTGAAGGGACTAACACTAAAAGATATAAAAATATATCTGTAATCTGTACTTAGATTTTTGCACAAAAGTTGCTGAAAATGTGTAGAAGGTGGCTACTTCAAATAATACGCCAAATAAATTGGGTTTATTTATATCGATTCAAAGATATTTCGAAAATGTTCATATCTAATTGTATATCTGATATTCTAATTCTCTAATTCATGCTCACATAAGCATTTTTGAAAGCTGAGAACAAGTATTCAACTCACTAAGTCAAGTTTGTGAGTAAGAAGTGCTTATTCTCATTCAACTTCTATTTCCAATAACGATATTCATCTTTATTAACCTCGACCAGACTCAAAAAAGGGTGTTATAAATCGCACAAATCAAGATACAACTACAGAACAACAGTATTACGCTTCAAATTTCACCACCAGCATAAATCTCACCTTCATGCTCCTTACTTATTAACAGGTTAACAAAGGAGACATTGTAACCTTCAAACTGTAATCTCACTCAAACCCAAGAACCATAAAACTCGGCCTTTAATATCTAGTAATAACTGAACAAAGACATTGACTTTCATTTCAGAAAACAAATTATTATGTCAGTATCACCCCAGCATAGTTAAAAAAGAACACCACCCAGTTATTAGCATTTCTAACTGCAACCGTTTCAAACAAAAGCCGCTGCCCAAGAGGTTAAATTGATTGAATACCGTCAATGGGCAAGTCGTCTGGTAACGACCTTGTTTGGGCCTAAGCAGGTTAATCACTTGTTACAAGATATGTTCGACGGTAGGGTGGGGGGGGGAGATCCTATAATCCCTTTCCTGGGCGTTACGGTCGCGTCTTATACTGTACGGATATAGGCGGGTCGATTTTTTTTTATAAGAGAAATCGTTTTTTTCCCTTACCCATTTGAATAGAGGACATATTTAAGGGTTAATAATTACATTTAATACGGTATACCTTGATTTCACATATGTTACTATGTTTGAAATGAATTTTTTGAAAAAAATGTTCGAAACTAGTTATATTTTTGAATATTTCCATCTAAAAGATTGGAATAAACATCTATGAAACATAAATATACGAATTAAGTGGCAAATGCCTTTCAAAAATTGGGAAAAAAGTTGTTACCATGTTTGGGATGAATTTTTTGCAAAAATATAGTTAAGTTAGAATATAAATATAGTTTTTGTTATAACAGAAATCTTTTTTTCTCCCCTACGCACTTGAATAGAGGACATATTTAAGGGTTAATAATTACATTTAATATGGTATGCCTTGACTTAAGATATGTTGCTATGTTTGGGATGAATGCTTTTGAAAAAAATGTCGGAAACTAGTTATATTTTGGAATTATCTACATATAAAAGATTGGAATGAACATCTATGAAACATAAATATACGAATTAAGTGGCAAATGCCTTTCAAAAATTGGGGGGGAAAAATACCCGTTTTTTAACTCAAAAAGGCATAAAGTAAAAGTATCGTAGTTTAGAGATTTATCAAATAATTTACTTAAAATATTGTAGATGGATTAAGGAATATATTAACTAGTTCTTGAACTAGAAAGTTTTCTTTCTACCCATTCTATAGATATTGGGATTCAACTGATAAATCAAACAAAATTTCCATTTTTTTCCCGCTTTGTGAAGCACTAAACCCACCATAAAATATTTCTATATTAATAGATTACTTATTCTCTAGTTCAAAAACTGCTAAAAACCTTGAGACAAGATGAACATAAGCATTTTTAATTGAAAAATTCAGAGAATAAAACTAAAATCGTAATAGCGAGAGGCTGTGAAGCCACATTACTGACTCACCGTCCCGCTGAAGGCACTCGGAATAAATACTGAATGACCGAACTGCCGCTACAGCAACACTGACGGGAGCTGTGATTGAGTCCTAAGGCTATCACCAGCCACGGTACAACTCTTCCCATAGGAAGTACGTTTCATCATCGATGGAAAGAATCAAACCCGTGTAATTCCCAGGGTAGCGAATCCAGCCACCATGCTGGAAAATCTTATCTTCCCTTCGAGGTACCCCTTCCTCGGTGGTGGGGGGCAAATCCTTAGTTAAAGCAATCTTAAGTATCCCAAGAATATGACAGCTAAATTTATTGCCACATTTATAAGAAATTGTCACCATTATTTATAAGAAAAGGTAATTAGTTTGACAAATAATTTAAAATATAGATTTGATTCAAATGATGATTTTAAAAAACGTATTCTTCTAACACTTTAGAAACAAAGTGAAAACTTGATAAATGGATCAAGATTGTTAGAAATAGTTTTTTAAATACATATATGCACTATTCGTTGACAACGAAAATCACAATTATGATTAATTAGTAATAAAAAAAAAAACGAAAAACTGCTGGATTTGAAACATTGAAAGGGGAACAGTGTAGACGTATTGACAATCCATCTGGTAAAATCTTGTCTCGCGGTACAGCATTTTTCGCATTTTATTATTTAAAAGTGGATATTCAAATAATTACAAAATAAAATGATTAAATTATAAATCAAACGGTAATTATTGTTTAAAAAAACGGTAATTATTGTTTTAAAAGCTATTATCAACCCTAACAGTAGTATAACCTATTATGTTTCACTCCAAGAAAAAAAAAAAAAAAGATTTAAAATTCCAGCAAACGATTTTTGCGAAAAACCAAATCGCAGACTCAGCAGACTTTACATTTTAAACAGAACTCTGCTTTTACCGAATAAATAAACAAATAAATCGCAGGGGAAAAAAAAGCAAACGATAAAAAAACGAAGCGCATCTGGTACTCCACCAGAATCTAAATCATCAGTAATCGAAGCAATTTCGCTAGAAAATAAATAACACCGTAAAGAGGGACACAAGGAAAAAAAAAACAAAAAAAAAAACCCGATAGCAAAAGAGAGAAAAAAAAATTAATAGACGCTAGAATCTGACGAAAAAGAAAGCGCGAAGAAAAGGTGAAAATTTCTGATTCTAGAATCCTTAAGAATTCTAAGTAGAAGATGGCGCCATAGAACTGTGCCGTCATGAATAAAAGAGAGGCGGTAGTGTTGCCACATCTTCCTAGTGGAATAGAGGCATACGGGTATCGGGAATTTATTTTGTCGAGAAGTTCCTTATCGTTTTTATTTATGCAGCTCATGCATAATTAAAAATTCAAGAATGGCTTGCCTCAATATTCCGAGAATGCAGAACAATTCTATTTATTTATTTTGTTTCGTTTGGTTACATTTTCTTTCCCTTTTCTGTTCATTTAAGTTGCTGTTCTTTATCGGAAGATTCCATTTTTCTGTCGTCGCCTATTGGCTGAGAGAGCGAATACAATTGACGTTTGTTTCTGGGGGAAGGAGATTTTGTTGCATCTTCAATACATGTGAAATGCAACTCTGTCAATGAAGGGACAAGAGAGCAAATATTTCTTCTGCCATGAATAGAATTTGACTTTCATGACCTTCGACTGCGATATTTCTTAGAATTAGGCGAATACCGATTTTTTTTTTCTTCTTCCCCACACAAACAGAATGTCACCTCGCATGCTCTGTATCAATCTGTACTTATGAATTTTTCAAGAAACAAATCGCAATAGTGTAGAATCTAGAAAAATGGCAAATGTAAACAGTTCAGATATTTTAAAACCCCATTTACTATTAAATGTTCTGGCCTATTTCAAAATTTACATAAGAATGTTTACTTTTTTTGTTTCAATTATATTAACGTCCCGTTTTTAAGCAACAGTAGGGCTATTCTGGGACAGACCATGTCATTTTGAACCGCGATTAGATGACGAGATGAACCCTCCTCTCCACACTACGCACCAACGAAAGGATAAATCAACAAGGCTAAGCTAGGAGAGTTTTAATATAACTAATAACTAAACTTTAATATAACTAACATATAATAACTAAGCTCTAGTATAACTAACATAATAACTAAGCTTTAATACATCTACGCACTACAACAGAGCGTTAATATAACTAAACAAAACTCTACCGAAATAGAATTTAGTTTAGTTATATTAACGCCCTGTTGTAGAACAACATTAGGGCTTTTTGGGATGGACCTCCTAATATAAAACTTCGGTTAAATAACGAAGACGACACCTGAGCTGGCACCCTCCACACCAGCAGAAGAACGTTCGGTCCTGAAGGATTTAACGTGCTACAGACCCCCTTAAACAACGTTTCTTCGGTGAGATCGGGTCCCGAATCTGAAACCGTACGGTTCACTAACCTAGCCTTTACCACCAAGAACCTAGGCCATGGCGGCCTTTATATAAAGTATAAAAATATTTGTGATGGGATGCAGCACGCACATCGAGATGCTTTCGTGATAGAATCATCAACAACGTGCTACACACTTTAGCAGGCAATTGTCCCTGCACTTAAAATGATGTTCACAACAGATTGTCATCTGATCACATCTTAGAATTACAAGTGTTGTCCCAAAATAGTTTCTATGGTTCAAGTAAATGATTTAGTAAAGAAAAAAAATCTTATTTATGCACTTTATGTTTTTGTTCTTTTCCAAATATTTTGTAATTCACCATGTCATTTCTTTTTTTTAACTCATTATTTTTCAGATTTCGTACACTGTAGCCACTTGTCAACATGCCATATTGTTCCAGACCTCGAAACATCCAAAAGATTCTGAAACAAGATGCAGATATTGAATCTCTAATAGGTTGTAACGAAAATTCTGTATTAAAATTTAAGATAGAAAAATCCTTAAATACAATGAAATGATAAAATTTGATGGCAGCATACTATCATACTCGAGGTTCTCAAAAACGCGACCAGGAACACGCAAACTACAACCACACCACTTTGAAGAGAAAGAAATAGCACGTCGGCTTTCATTATAATGTAAAGCAAAGAGCAACAAGGCAACTCATTAATTAGCCACCAGTCGGCGCCACATATCACAAAGGCCCTTCAGTCCAATGTTATCCACTCAAAGGAGCATAAAGAGTCATCTTCACCTAAAACCGAAAGCGACACCTACTCGGGATAGCATAATTATTCAACGACTTTACCTCTTGAAACATTAAAAAAAAAGAACAATAGGAACACCCCTCCTCGAACAAAAAGAAGATATGAACGAAATTGCTAATTTGGCGCCCGCACAAGTGCTGCCTTAAGAAGGGCTTTTAATAGTCCTTGTCTTTGCCACTTTTCCGCTAAATCAATCATTTTTTGACAATTTCCCCACTTGTAGGGCTCGACGGGTTATTTATAACAATAATTATTATTTGCAGACATTGGAATAAAGAGGCACTTGAAGTTTGACGCGTGGCGGGTGCAGTGTCTCTTGCAATCGACATCGAGTCTGTAGCAAAGTGGTCTGCAACAGAAGTCATGAGACGATAATACTACAGATTGCAAATGCTTTTGCTATTTTGGATTGGATGTGGCCCGTCTTTGACCAATCCGCGGAAGTTAGTTGTTGAGGTTTCTATTTTGGGCTAACGCGTTATATTCAACTAAAGATAGATTACTATTTCCATTAAATCTCTGACCAATAAAGGTCAGAAATAGGCAACATCAGTTCGTGATCTGCTGAAATCAGAAATAAAGCACTTGTTCTTTAAGATTTGAATGAAGAGAATGATGGTACTTAAAATAAATGAGAAAGTTGTATTTGTAGTAACTATTTTAAAGTTTTGTTAATCGTGCAATGAACCACCGTATTTTAAACTTATAAACGTAACATTATAGTCATGTGACAAGCATTTTTCCATAAAAAAATTCCAAATATAAATATATTTTGGTACATTGCAAAAATTTTCATTTTTGAAACGACACTAATTATGGACAAAAATAATTGGAACATTATTTGATCCGAATTTTTAGCACATTGTAGACATTCCTTTGAAAGAAACTTTCTAAGGAGCTGTCATTAAAATGATTCTAACTAAACAAGAGTTATTTCTTTTACATTTTCTAGTGCATCTGAAATATTTAATGATACAAGATTTGAATCAAAAGTATTAAGATTCTATGAAGTTAATAAAACCATTTTGAAATTCATTCAAAATTAACAGAATGTATTAAAATGTCTGAAAAGAAAATATTCGGAACAAGTAGCGAAAAAAATATTTGTTTTCAACGCAATTTACTCGTAACGCTTCTGTTACTTTTGTTAATAGCATAATCTGTGCAAATAACTAAAATTATTATTCAGAATCAGAAAACGATATTAATGAATTTTAATGGCAACTTGAAATATCCGGAATTAGCAAATCTCAAGAAATAGAAGAATAATTTTTTCCTGGTGAAACTTAATTAAACAATCATTAATGATTGTTTTAGAAATATCTAATTAAATTATAAAAAAAATACCAAATAGTTTTATTAAGCTTAGAATTAAAAAAAAAATGTCCATTCCCATTTGAGAAACTTGCATTCAGTTTAGGAAGTCGGAGCAATTCTTAGCATTAATGATTCATTGGCAAATAATTATAATTACTTTTTAGCAGAATGTTTATAACTTACATGACTAAACATTCAAATTCTTTAGCGTTTAAAAAAAAATATATACACTTTTTTAAACATCGAATTATATGAAAATGGTAATTACATTTAAATCGAAACTCTCCATAAAATTATTTACTCAGCATATAATACTAACGCTGGCAAAGCACGCACTGGTTTTTGCTTGCATAATTTCGATATTTCTTCGGAACTATAATTTCTTAATTGGCGGAATTAGAATAACAGAAAACAAGAAAAAAGTTACAATTATTATTTTAATAATTTCCATAACAGTACAGTAGCTTGAAAAGTGTCATGCCGCATTAACTAAAAATTACAGCATAATCTACGAATAAACGCAGACGATTAATTCTGATTCCAACTGTTTGAGATTTAAAAAAACTGGAAAGGGCTTTAAATGATTTCTTCATTAAAGAGAGTTCTTTTCATTTTATTTCTTAAGTAATATCGATTATTATTATCATTATCCTTTTTATACCATCACAATGAGCTGCAAAATGGCCGACATCTTGGAACAGTAAAAGGCTGTTAATACATAACTTAACCTTGTTACTTTAACAAAACGGAATGATGGAGTCTTCGTTGGCTTTGAGCCAAGTTGTGTTCCGGAAAAAACACACGTACAAGCAAGCTGGCTCATGAAATTCGGGGAGGAAATTTCGTTCGTCTGCTGCAAAATTTTGATAGTAAATCGATTGAAAAAAGATTATTAATCGTTTAAATCAGAAATATTTTTTCTCGTTCCACAGAACGAATAACCAAGAATAAAATTTAGGAACGGTTTCTGTTGATTAGGGTTATTTCAATTTGAACGACGTTCAGTAGAAATTATAGCAACAAGTAAGAGTCTAAAGTAGAGAATATATGTTATCTGAAGCATTAATAATTATAGTTTAATTATAAGAATTCGTAAAAAACAATAAAAAAGGGTTTTTAAAAATTTTAATGATATTTTTAATTACATTTTTTTTTTTAAACTTTTCCCTCAAGAATAACAAGATATATTGCAAACAAAAACCAACTATTTCAAAATTCAAAAACCAAATTTCCAGTTATACTGACCTTAATTTCCATATAATTAGCATCTAATTTTAATAGATTTTGAAAAAGCTTTCAGAATACTTTAGTGCAATATTTCCCATCATTTTAGTTATAACTGGATTCATAGATGGAAATTACGAATATATTAAATAATTCACATCATTATTATTATCCATAAAATTAAGCATACATTTTTAATTGCGAAATACAGAAAGGCTAATCAAATCAGATAGCAGCATGCTAAAATATTTCAATAAAGAAGTTCAAATCTCAGCTCCCCGCCCCCTGTTTACTAGAATATTTTTACATTTGGAAGTTAAAATTTATTTTGAAAACTAATATTCTCCAATATAAACAAAAATGATGTATTACACGACAATTTTAAATTAGCCTCAAAAGATATTCTTTAAATAAAATGTTGCACCCAGAATATTTAATAAATAAATACCAAAATTCTATACAAAAAATTACTTGAAAAATGAGACAAATGTTTCCTAATAATATGATTATTGAATTAATAGTTGTTGTATATATGTAGTATGTTATACATATGTGAAATTTTACTCCGAATTCTTAATTTTAGTTTCATTCATAAACTTAGACAAAAAAAAAAAAAAAAAAAAAAAAAAAAAACTAAATTCATGGATAGGAATATACGAGGACACAGACATTCTATAGTTTACAAGTAATTAGGTATTATATATTAAGTACTGTTCGTTTCAGTATTCTGAGATGACCATTTTTCGACGATTCTATCTCATTGAGGGGAGGGATATGGAAGGATGAGCCAATTTCCAAAATTCTTCGACCACGATTTTCCCCCAATTAAATACATTTTTGTCCGATTTTTGTTCATATGTATGTGAATATCGTGTCGTTTCTTATTGTATTTTAATTCAGTCTGCGAGTAATCCCGAGTTTATTATATTGTTAAATGTAAAACATCCCTACTTTCATCTTACCTCTCACCCCTTTTTGGACAAATTAACCCATCCTAACGCAGATCGTGGACAGTTTTAGAATCTGTTGCCAAGCAATATTTGCAATGCCACATTTTTCACAATAATGATAACATAATCTAAAAATCTAACTTGCTAAAATACCTAAAAATCTTAGAGTTAAAAATCGAATAACCCATGAAAATGACTAACACAAATAAACACGATAAAACATTAAATAATAGCAACTTCGTAAGCCGAATTCCGTTTATGATTTGAAAGTAAATTTTAAAAAAAATAGTAAATTTGGTTTTAAAAAATGCCATATCCCAAAATTAACGACCTCTGTCATTTTCCAGTTTATGTTATCGTGAACACAGATCGAATTTCATTATTATAAAAACAAAGTGTGCTTTTAGAACTTAAGGGATGTCTAAGACGAAGATGCTTCAAAATTTCGATCACAAAATTCTAAAATTGCTAGACTCTTTGAACATATTATATTCCCTTGTACAGAAAATGAATATCCAAGATACTCCAATTACGAGAAATTGCCATAGCGCTATTTCTCCGAAATTTTCTCGCATACTATAAAATAAATATCCCCCCCTCTCCCACATAAATTTGTGAAGCTTGGCCAAAATCATTCACAAATACTCAGATTCCTAGTTTCAGACTTTCGCGCATCATATAATAAGTAAACATTACAGAGTTTGTATTGTTGATGCCCTTTTTTTTTTCTTTCTTTTCTTCAAACGATTGAAACCAGAATTCTAACTTCAGAGATAAAATAACATGCAGGTTTCGTTTATTTAAACCGCTGTGCTTTTACCTTATAGCGTTTGCATGCATGCGAAAGTACATACTTGCAGGTAGTCAAGCTTCGAAGGGTTTCCGTTCAAAATTTGGCAAGGATATTTTAGATGCTACAGCTTTATATTAAATTGTACCAATCTAGTTCTTTCTTCATGAGCACAACAGCTCCTTGCATAATTTTGCTGCCTCAACCACGTTCTTGATCCTCATAACGCACAGGTCTCTTTCCATATCATCCAGTTAAGTCTTCCTCTGGCCCAGGATCCAAAAAAAAATTTTTTAAGTGGATGCGCTGTTTTCAGGGTTTCTCCAGATATGACTAAATCGTCTGAACCTATTGTTCCGGACAATCTGTGGTTGCCTAAAGAATTTGTATAAATCAAAATTGAATCTAGTTCGCCAGCATCCTCTAGTACTGGGCGAAAGATAGTTCTAAGGATTTTTCGCTCAAACATGTTCAGAGAACCCTGAGTGTACAAGTTTCACTTGCGTAGAACAGAATAGGCATAATAAGTGTCTTAGTTTAGTTTCTGGACTGATGGTTGGAACTTAGTTAATTTTTTCAGACAAAAAAGACAACATCATTAGCCATTTTTATTCTGTAATCAATTTCTGCTCCAATTTTATTATTGTCATTGCGCCAAGATATTTAGTTCTTTAGATTTTTGAATTATTACGATTAATTGTATTTAGACAAAAAGGTAGCAAAACAACGCTCCGATTTTGGTGGAAATGCACAAATTTTGAGTAAATACCACATATTAAATTTCACCCGTCTTCTCTAGCGTTTTTAATTTAACTTTTCAAGGTAAGATAAATGCCACAAGCGTGTTTTTCGGACTCGGGTCCGAATTTGGCAGTTTTCAGTTCTAAAACAGAAACTGATTTCACATCTGAATTTGACAGCTTCAGTACTGAAACTGGAAGAATCTGGATTTCAGGTCTGAATTTGGTAATTTTCAGTACTGAAATTGGAAGAATCTTTTAGCTTAATTTTGGCGGTTTTCAGTACTGAAACTGGAAGAATCTGATTTCAAGTCTGAAATTGGCGAGAAATCTGAAACAGAAACATCATCAAAACATTTTTTTAACGATTATAATACTTTCTCTTGGCATATTTCGAGTTCAAAAACACACAAAAAAAGGGGCAGATGAAAGTTATGATGCAAGCACGCAACGACATTCAAAAAACCAGATGTCTCCAAACTCGCCAAGTGAAACGATCCCCGCTCTGGCATTTTCCACCGCTCGCGTTATCTCTTATCCAGATCAGTCCTTCTAATTTAAATTAACGGGTGAATATGCGATGGCCAAGACATGTTTATGCCCAGCAGATGGCCGGCAGTTTGTTGAATGGTGTTTATGTTTGGCGAAGGAATGCAAAAATGCCGTGCGCGAGTGTTTGCATAATTGGAACTTGCGAGAGATGACCTCGTTTCCATTTCTTTTTAACTGGATGGCTTATCGCTTTATTTTGTTCTTGCTGTTGTTTCTTTCAGTTTTCACTGCTGTCTTCCGCATTTCATGCCCCTAGGGAGTATTGGAGGCGCTTAAATCTTGGCGAACGGGGTCTTCGCCAGCCTGATAAAGTGGATGAGTAGTTAGTTATAAGTAGGACACTTGCAACAGCGTCTGCTAGTGCATGCGAGGTGGAAAGGTAACGAGGAATTTCGCAGCGTGCGAGTTAGTGACCTTTAACTTCAGAGCTGGAGAATATTTCGGTGGTTTATGGCGAAGATTGTTCCACGTGGGAAGGTTGTTTTGTGAAAAGAATACCAAAACATAAAGGTTAAGTGACAGTTGAATGTAAACTGGGTAAAATCGTGGATCTTCGTGAGATAATTCGTTACTTTTTCCCGTTTTAGCTAAACGCAAATTTAGTAAACAATATTTTTTCGTATTATAATGTGTTACTAACAATATTCCAATTGAGTTAGTTACAGTAATTCGTAAAAATTCAGTATTCAATAGATGCATCGTTGCTTCCAGTATTTGTAAATTGGTTTATTTAATATTTAGGTTAATATATTTATTACCATATAAGTCACTGGATCGAATATTGAATTTTCCGGTCGGATTGTTTCAGTGATTCATACTTTTCTTCCACGACAGCGTTCCCCAAACTTTTGACATAAGTGTATCCCTTCTATAATTTTCGTAACGATACATACCCCTTGTAAAAAAAAAAGAATTTTATAACCAAATATGTATTCTTTTTTGTGTGTGACATACGCAAAATAATAAGAAAAGAGGAATAAAATTATTCATGATAAAATATAAATAAAAGTAATATCGTAAGTAACATTTATTTGGATCAATTAGAAGAATGAAATTGTTTATGCTGAGATGACGGACCATCGTAATTTGGTTCCCTGTTTATTAATTTTAATCTCAGATGCGGCTCCATGTCCAATAGTCTTCCTTTTTTCCGACGTAATCACTCCGAATGCAGAAAAGCATTTTCCGTGAGTTGAATTTCGCCTCAGTTGTACCCCCATCAAATTCTTATTGTACCCCTGTGGGTGCGCGTACCACATTTCGGAAAACACTTGTTCAGGACATATCAGTAATTTTTATACGGGCTGCGCTAATCATTAATAACTGACAATACAACCAGAATAAGAGGAATTAAATTTATTATATTTTCATAAAAATTGATTAATACTGAATTTTGGATCAACAACAGGATATCTTCGAGTCCATCCAAGTACACATAAACCTTATAATTCAAAAACGCCGGCAGTTATATACGTTTTCAGCAAAATTATAAGTTAGTTACAAATATTAGAAAACGGGAAAACGATTAAAATGCATATTCAGTTATTTTGAATATTCAACGTAACTAAACGCAAAATGAGCTATTCCGTGAAATATACAATAAAGTTAACGGGAAAACACTACCACGGGTTTCAGATTGCAACAATGGTTTTATAATTTATTGCTACCAGCTAAAATAGAAACACTTGATATTCGCCACTTGCACGTGCGGAAGGCGTGCAACGAATTAACCTACTTTAAAACCTTGAAGTAAGCATTAAATCATTTGGAAACGCTATAAATTTAAATTAAGAGGAGTAATTAATGTTTTTTGTTGTCTACGAACTATAATTCAATCAAAATTACAGCTAATTCCAAAACAAATTGTGCAAGTTAATTAGATACAGCATATAATGTAACGACTGAAACCCGTCAAATTACGCAGAAAACTGTCATTGCATTCGGCGTCCTGTGGCCCGCAAGTTTTTTAACGCTCTAGAAGTATGCTTGGAAAGCAATAGGATGCATACAAGTATATTTTTAATTTGCATTTGGTATTTTATTTATATAAAGAATTATTAAATATTACTATATATTGTACACATCTATTTATTATATAAGAATTTTTGAAGAATCACAAAATGTACAAAAAACACTTCATAAAGGGCAGTAAACGATCGGCACACATCTATAGACGTACTGGCTGACTATTTTCACATGCTCCGAATGCCGACCTTCAGTTATTTTGCTAATCCTTTCTCATAAGAATGCGTAAGGCTTCATTACCCTGATAACGCAACAAAAACATTTGTATCTGGTTGGTTATGTACAGATTTAGCCTTAAGAATATGAAAACGAGAAATCTCGTAACACTACCACAACGTTCGGTCGGTTCAAAACGAGATATCTCGTGATTCTTATGCAATGTGTTAAATTATAACTTCATTAAAATTCGTTAGTTTTTAGAATCTAGAATTAGCATACTGGAGGGGGGGGTAACTACGAAGCAGGGATCCGAATATCATGTCTCTGGAATTAGTCTTGAGCATTGAGGGAAGGATAAATAACTGAATTTGCATTTTTTTTACAGAAAAATATGACATGGGGGGGAGACAACACGAAAATATCACGGAACAAGCACCATTTACTTTTATTAGGGCGCTAACCAAACTATTCATGTAAATTGCAGCTCGTATTTGTTATAGATTGAGAATAGAACTATTCGAGTGAAGAAAAAATAGAACGACTTTGAACTATTGTTCAATGTTTCCCAATATTATTGTAAGAAGAAATGCAAGGAAATTAAAACATTCTTCAGTTGAAAACTTGATAGGACACAATAAAAGTGTTTATACACGCTTGATGGAAAGTAATAAAATTACAGGATAAATGCCCTAAACATTATGTGTTGGGTAGTTAGCCGTAAATATTATATGTAATATTCTGATAAACTATTAAACACATTGCTCGCTATAATATCCGATGTAGAATTTTTATTAATTTCATATCTTTTAGTTGGTGCGGTAAAACTTTTTTTTTCCACCGAATTGTTAAGGAATAAATGCGCAAAGCAAAAGCACTAAATGCATGCTATTTTAAAACCACGAAAGCAATACAATCAAATGACTTGTATATTACTTAGCATAGCAGCATTTACAAGCATAAAATAAAAATAACTGATTGTTTGAAATTCGTAAATATTTTTTTTTAAAACACACTAAAACAATGATCGTTAAGCATTATTAATCACTTTTTAACTTAGCCCAATAATGCATAATCGATATGTTCAAGCAAGTTTACTCTTAAGTCTTAGAAAAGCTATTTTTCATACCCAGTTTAAACTGGCATGAAAAATCACATTAAGGTTATGATGTGTTCTAATTTTTCTCGACAAAAACCCACTGAAAGCTTCATTTTTGTAGCATAAATATCTTTGAATATAATTTTAACAACAACAAACAAAATCACTGGACTCCAAACAACAAAATGATTTTTAAAAATCGGGCTTTCAATATTTCATTTTTCAAATCAACTGCAAAACATTTTACGAAAAAAAAAAAGTTCTTTATGAATTAGGTCAGAAAGCAAGAGACATGCAGAAAATAGAACGATAAATGCATTTCAGCTAACGAGAGTAAGGAAAAAAAATCCCATTCCAACGTTATTTTCATACTAGTTTTGGCATCAGCTTAACACTCTGCAAAGGTTTCGGTTTACAACTCACAGTGATTGCAGCGCCACTTCCCGCGTAAACTGGTTGTGACGTATGCATCGGGTGTAGTAGAAAGGGTCTTTCAATGGCACTAGCAAACGACCTTCGCAGTTATGCCAGAGCCAAGTGCACTGTACCTCCCGCTGGCAATGCTTTTATCGTTTGCTGCTCGAAACACGCTTTCTGCCTGCCACTACATAAACCAGCTTCCTTGACTGACGTCACGGCAGCTCGTGAATCAAAAAGAAACATCTTTTTGGAGAATGCCCACAGAATTATCGTTCGAAAGAATAACAAATATCTCACTGGTGACCTCAATTTGCGCTTGGAAGTCTTTCTTTTCTGGGAGACAGACGGGAAAAATAGCTGCACTTTATTGAATATAACTGTTATCAAATCACAGGAACTAAATCGCAAATCACAGTTAAGGCTTTCTGGCGCATAATGAATAATAATCACTGTTGATGAATGTAGTGATTTTTTTCCCTTGTTAAGGCCTTGACTAGAAAACATCACTAGTTTCAGATGCATGAAAAGATTTAAAATAATATTGAGCATTATTATTATTAAGTGGAAAATAATTTATAATTTTTGCAGGAAGTTTTCTTTAAAAAAATTAATGTTATAAAGAACTTTTTCGCTCATATGACCTTGATTTGCGGTCGGAACTCTTTATGCAGGAAAATAATTGCATTTTTATATTATAACTTTTCAAAGTAAAGAGATTTAGGTGCATAATAAGTAATAGTTGATGAATGTAGAGATTTTGCCATTTTACAGCTTGAGAACAAAGCGCCAGTGTAATAAAAATGAATGATGTTTTAGATTCTTATATAAAACATTTAAAAGTTTAAATAGCTTAAAAAAAGAATTTAAAGAAAGGTTTTTAGAAGAAAAAAAATGACATATAGTTGGTGACCTTTAATTTGCGGTTAGAATTGCAACACAAGTGGAAGAAGTAGTTACGCTCTATTCAAGTTAGCAAATCATTGATCACAGTTCATGAGAATGATGAATATTAAATAATCAATTTTGATGAAAAATAGTGACCTTGAAAAGACAATGGCAAGGTTAATAACTCATTTCAAAATCAACAGAATAAAATATGCTTTTCCGTTTTAAAAAAAAACGATTAGAAATGTATGCAGGAAACTACATTCCGCAATATTAACAATCGTTTAAGAAAGGATTGGTAAACTTTTTCTTAAAATGGATAAAACTGAAATTACGGACGTAAAAAACTGGCAGATGCATTTTATTTATAATGTCAAATCACACAGAAAAGCAACTTTAAGATTACATTTATTTTAATTATTTTAGATTAAAAACTATTATTTTTCAAAATGCAATAAAATAAAGTTTCCGGCAGCTACTGAACCTTAAATGTATCTGTTATATCTGATCATTCAAATATAAGAAACAATACAAACGATTTCATAATTAAATTGGCTCAAGTATTTGACATGCATACATTATTCCAATGAATTTTTTTAAGTAGGGATGAAAGAACTGCAGACAATTATATAAAAAAATTAAAAATGCAAAAATTCATGAAAATTCAATTTGATTTGAACACAGTAAAATATTTTTTTTCTGATAATGATAATTAATAGTAGATATCAATATTCAAGGCTTCAATTTTTTTTCTTTTTTTTTTTCCTTCTTTTACAATACATTTCAACCCTCAGAAAGCAAATTTATATAAAATCGCTATTTATATGCAATAGTCGCGAACAAAATTAAATTTTTATACGACGAAACGAAAAATGTATTGAAGGATAAGTACATTAGTCCGTGGAAATCGTTAAAAACTGTTAAAAAATAGATGGTTTAATCCGCGGTAATAGAGGTTTAGAATAGTTTTATAGTAACGCTATAAAACTAGTCCCATTTTTATAGCAACGCTAGGGCTTCTTTAAGATGTATCTCGTAATTTTAAACCGCGGTCAGAGGACAAGAACAACACCCTAGCAGGCAGCCCTTTCTACATATTTCTTCCCACACCATCTGTAACGTTTGGTTCCTACGGATTTAACGTGCCCACGACAATCTTACACAATGATTCTTCGGTGGAATCGAGTCTTGCGCCTGAAACCCTCCGGTTCTGAAGCCGAGACCTTACCATGAGGCCGCCGCAGCCTACATTAATGGAGGAATAAACAGTGGAAGAATTAAAAGTGACGTATAAACGATATACAATAAGCTTTCTCGTGGCAAAATACTGGCCCAATAGATATTTTCCAAGCCACGCAGACTCGAATATTAAAAAGGTAGTAAGAAGAACTTAAAAACAGCAGTTATAACTGGGAAATTGATTTGCAAATCAGATACAATGATATTTTATCACTTCCACAATAAACTTTTGATATGGCATCCCAGACACAATGATATTTTATCTCTTTCGAATACACTTTGGATAGGGCATACCCAGATACAGTGATATTTTATATCTTTAAAATGCACTTTTGATAGGGCATACCCTATTTATATTTGAAGGGATATCTTTATGAATTTGAACGCCCTTAAAATAATTTGAGGCCCATCAGAAGTGAAACGAAGAATTTGAGCGCAAACAAAGATTTTTTTAAAATAGGTATTTTCATTAGACGGTTTAACAACTAAAATGGCAGGGGGGCAAACTGCCTTCTAGTTTTTTGCAAAGAGAGCTTCACTCATTCCGAAAGATATAACATAATTCTAATATTTAAGATTATAAGAATTAAAAAATATACACAGATAAACATCTGATTTACACAGATTCTTTTTTACAGCATTATTATTTTAAATTTAAAATTAAGGGAGAATCAATGCGGTAAATTTTTTAAATGATGATCAATGGGTTGAGTACGATGATTATGCACAAATGACATAAATCAATCATCGCTTCACACAGACAGTTTTTGAAAAGTTACAGTGTAGTTACGAATCGTATCAATCGCATCTCAGTTACCGCACGCAATTTCACATTAATTACTTTAGTATGTTTAATGAAGAAACGCTTCAAAACAACGCAATAGGAATCATGTACTACGATTAAAAGTAAAATAAACAATGTATTTTGGCCGTATATTCTTAAAATATACTATAATAAATATACTCTTGCACGAAGTGTTAAAAAAAAAAAAAAAAAAAAAAAAAAGGTTAGTCATAAGCATAAGCCTACTTTTTAAAAAGAATTCAGATTCGTTTGTATCGTTCATATGTTATTAATTAGTTAGTTCCAAATGATTTTAAATAAAAAATACCTGCTTTATTACTAACTAGCCGCCTTTGGCGACCAGCTGGTTCGCCATGAGTAATGCGTTCTAAAATTTCCAATTAAATCATATTTTTTAGCCAAAATTTAAGAAAATTTACGATGATAGTTGTTGTTTTTTCATTTGAACTTCCGGCATTGTTTTATTTTATCTAGTCACGTGCTAAAAAAACGGTTAAAATATTTCTTTAAAAATTCGTTAAAAATAGAAGCTTGAGTTATACATTAAAACACTGATACCATTAGAAAGCTAATTTTATTATCTTTAAATTGATGTTAAAATCATGTTTGTCCGATTATAATTTCGGAAGTTATAGCGGAAAAACGTCGAAATTTCGCTTAAATTTTAATTCAAATTCTAATTAAAAATTCAAAAAAAAGGGCTCCGAGGTGCACATTCCCGACCTCCAAGGTATACATGTACCAAATTTGGTAGCTGTAGGTCCAACGGTCTGGCCTGTAGAGCGCCAACACACACACACACATATTGAGCTTTATTATAAGTATAGATGAAATAAGAAATAATGAAAACTCGTTTATAGTTAAAATTCCTTTTGTGTAACTGTACACTGTTTACATATTTTTTTTCTTCTGAATTTTCATCACGGAATGCAATAATAATGGCACTATTTTATATAAATGTACGATATAATACGCTGGAAATTAAAATATTTTACTAATGTTGGTTTGTCATTTCAGCTTTCATGAAAATTTACGTAAAAATGCCGTATTTTAATATTGTTTTATAATCTTTTTCAGTTCCAAATGCTCTGACATTTGATATTAAAATTTAATTAAACCTTGTTCCGCTGACAGCACTTCCTCTTATAATTTTAGATCATGTATTTTAATGAATATGAATATTATTTTTAGCAGTAATACGAACTAGAATCTATCCAGATCGCAGTAAAGTCACATACTATCGTTATTCATCGCCTTATTAACTTCCCCACTTCGCATACAATGATGTGTCTGAAATGCTCATCGAATTATTGAATTTTTGATTTTTTAATCAGAAATTAAGTGAAAGTATTGAATAATTTAAAATGAAAAAAAAAAGATATTTGAAACATATTATTAAAGGACTTAAAATAATAGTAAATATTTCAATTAAGAAGCTATTAAATTCGTCATTTAATTAGGAAGTTAAGTAAATTTGTATGTCAAGTGGTTAAAGAAGCTTAAAAAGAAGATTTATATACAATGCGGTCACATAAGTTTCGTTACCGAAGTATTTAACCTCTAGCAAGAGCATTGCAGATAATTTAAAAATACCCATTGATTAAAGTTGCCCCAAATTAAATAATACTGGAATTCAAGTCCTAAATTTGTATTATCATTGGAAAAGTGTTTCATATTCTGACACATAATCGAAAAGAGCATGAAATAAAACAGCATTTAGTAATTCTAAACAAGCACGGACAACCCTTTGGTTACATTCAGTAAGAAAACAATATTAGCACATATTATGCAAGCCCTGAAAACTTTCTTATATTTAGCATACCACGAATTTTACCGTTTGTTGCTATAAACAGTATATTGAGGGAAGGTGAAAAATTAATAGGAACTAGGAAAGTTTCCAAGTTCTGAGAGTCCTTGGCAGTGCTTTTAGCTCTAGAAATACCTGTTCGTTCACGCTAACAGTAAAAGAAAAAGAAAAATCCACCATCCCTTTCAAACCTAATTAAAGAAACTGGATTTTGAACGTAACCAGCGTTAAAACAAAGGAATTTCCCACAATTCCAAGGAAGAGTCGAGCCTTCTGCTTCAGACAGCAGGTCTTCGCTTTTCACCGTTGACAATAGACCTGAACTTGTTTGAAATGTCTTCTTTTTTAAACTCTTTAGACTATTCTCGCACACTTGCTCAGGTAATCCAAAGCAGGCTCTTAACTGTCAGAAATAACCCTTCTCTTTCCTGCAGTCCTACGCCCAACGTTCATTTCCAGTGACCTTGGAGTTTGCGAGATCTTCGAGTTGACAGTTTGGACTGCCCAATGCTGCCTTTGTTCAAAGGAATGACATATAGGTTACTCGAAATTGCCAGGGCAGCTTCAATTTTATTCGAGTTCTTTACTTTTTATTTGTTATTTTTTCCCCTTCTTCAACGGCGTGGCCTGACGTTATTTGCTTCAAGGTAATCTTTTTCCTGAAGGCGCAGATCGTTAACACGATTATCATAATAATTGTGTAATGCAATCACAAGCGAAACTCCTTTACCAACAAATAGGGTATCAAAAGAAAGAATTGATGGAGTATCAAACCGGTATCTCAATCAAGGTCAAGCCGGCAGTTAAATCTCTCATTAACTTAAAAGACTAGAATTTAAGACTTTATAATTTCGCCACCTTATTGTCGATTTATTGTTTCGTTCTTTGTATGGATGATTGAACGCGATTTTATAACATGGTAACGGAAAGAAGGAAAACAAAATTTGCAAAGAAGAAACAATATGATATTGTGCTTAGCCACGCACTAAAGGCAAGATATCAGGATAAGATATTCATCTTTAGTAGTCGCAGTGTTTTCTTAACCAAGGAATGAAAATAAAAGAGTCATGGTGACTATTTCGAGTTCAAATGAGATTACAGAAGACAGTGGGAAAATTCTTTACTTCATGCTATGATATATCTAGATATCAGGGCAGTTGTGATTGCCTCAGGAAAACATAAGTCATAGTGGCTAGCGAAGACATAAGTCATAGTGGCTAGCG
>JAPMOQ010036116.1:664649-678607 GCA_026543055.1 Argiope trifasciata
CTCGATAGTCACTTTCTAAGCTTTGTATGGGAGGAAATATTGCAATTAGTATTACATCACAGCGTTGCATATAAATTATATATTTATGCCTCCAAAGAAGTTCACTTTCTAAACTTTGTATGGGAGGAAATATTGCAATTAGTATTATATCATAACGTAGCATATAAATAATTCTACTCTCAAACTTAAAGAGGTTTCAAAAACTATCGATCATACCTTTCTAAGCTTTCTATGCGAAAAAATATTGCAATTCGTATTATATCACATTGCTGCATATAAAGTCATTGTAATTCGGAATTTCTTTAAGAAAGTCACTTTATATTCATTTTTTAAGTTTTGTAAAGAAGGAAATATTGCAGTTGGGATTATAACAATGTTGCATATAAAATCATTTTAGTTAGAAATCTCTATAGAAATGCATACGATTATCACTTTCTAAGGTTTGTATGCTAGGAAATATTGCAATTAGTGTTATAACATAGTATCGTACATAAATAATTCTACTGGAAAACCTAAAGAGGTTTCAAAGACTTTCGACAATCCCCGTCTAAGGTTTAAATGCAAGGAAATATTGCAATTCGTTTTGTATCGATGCTATAAATAATTTAACTTCGGAACAACTTTAGAAAATCACTCGATAGTCACTTTCTAAGCTTTGTATGGAAAAAAAAAATATCGCAATTCATAGTATAACATAGCATTGCATATAAATAACTATTTTGAAACCTTGGTAGAAAATCACTCTAAACTTACTTTCAAAGCTTTGTATGGGAGGAAATACTGAAATTTGTATTATAATGTAGCGTTGCATATAAATAAATTTATAGAACGTTATAAACTTCTTTAGAAAGATATTAGATAGTCCCTTTCGAAGCTTTGTACGGGGGGATTATATAGCAATTCGTATTACAAGATAATATTTCATATGAATAAATGCTCTTTGAAAATTCTTAAGATAGAATAAATTATTCAATTCCAATCTCATAATTATTTTGCATTATTCATTTCCAATTCATCTCAGCGTTAAAAAATATTCGCCGATATATTTGTCATAAATCGTATGTCTAAAACCATACGATAAAGCATTTTTACAATCACTTATATGAAGATGGAGTAAGCATACTAATTACTTTAAAAATTACGAACTCGAAATTCTGACGAATCGCCAGGTTTCAGAATTTCCCCGAGTTCGAAAACCACATTGGGACCCAAAATTTTCGGAGTCATCGAATTCTCGAGATCACTTTGAGTTTTTTTATTTACGTGTTTTTATTTAATTATAAATGCCATACACTCGAGATTATTCAAATTAAAGTGAATTATTAAATCAATTTTGGAGCGTTTCATTAACACTCCTACTTATCATTTGAAAATTATGCTATTTTTCAACAAAAAAAATATCTTATAAAAATATTTTAAAATATTTAATAATATTGGGTCGTTCGGAAAGTCATTTAGTATTTTTGTGTCAAAATGAAAAGAAATTTTCGTTTAATGAATAAATTATTTATTAAATTATAAAATTGCCATTCTGGTCTAATACCTTTTGCCATATTTTTGGTAGTAACATGATTACACGCTCATAAAAGTTTTGGTCTTTGCTGTAAAAAAAACTGATCGAGGTGGTTTTTGGCCTCCTCATTTGAAGGAAAAATTTTGCAAATCAGTTCTGGTACTGATGTACTGTTAACACATCTTCTCCACACATATTGGCTAATTTATTTCTGGCTTGAACAGCATTTTTACCTTTTATAGCAAAAAAGAAAAAAATGACGAAAATGCTGTTTATTGCTCTCCATATTTAAAAGGGCACCATCCAAAAACTACTGCGAAGAATCAGCTGCACTTTTTCACACTCAAGCCTTGCTATATCAGCTCTTAAAACATAAAATGATTTTGCGGTTTAAGTATGAAATTGGGTGCGAAAAATGCAATTAAATCCTTTGTCAGGAAAAAACGAAATTACTTTCCGAACAACCTAATAATTCATTTATCTTTCATTATTTAATACTCTTATTTAACAATAATTAATCAATCCTCTTATTTGATATACTTTAAATTACGTAAAGATAAAAAATCCCTTAAAATTACTTTTACATTTCGGGTTTTTTTTTTAACATAAAAAATAAACCTTTTTTAGAAAAATAAGCATTTAAACGTTTTTCAATTTCAGTTTGTCTAAATTTGTTACTTAAAATTACTCGCATAAATTTAGGCTCTTGGCATCTACATCTTGGCATCTTGGCGTCGACATCTACGTTTCATTAAAAAACTGAAATGGCTTAATGCTGCCTTCTACCAGAACCGATGTCTCTCCATTCCAACTTCCAAATCATAGCAATGTCGATTAAGCCGATAATCGAGAGTTTATTGTACTTTAGTCAATATCCACAAATTAAAAAAGTTAAAATTATTCTTCCCTATTATTTATAAAAACAGAAATTTGTTTAAAAAACGTTGATTATCCTGATCACTTTTTATAATCCCGACAGCAAATCATAAAATTTAAAAAATCCATTGAATTTAAATCTTTAAATCTATTTAAAAACTTGCGCAGAATTTACTGTTGCCAACTGAAGTAAAAAAAAATTTATTCAGTTAAAATTTAGCCCTATATACAAAAGTAAGAAAACAAAATTGATAACATTATATTTCAATACCAGTCACCCATAACATTGCCATCTTAAAATCTCACACACATACAAAAAAAATGCCAAACGATAATAATCATGCATTATTTTTTGCCTCTCAATAAACAACGGCAACAAAATGAAAAAGAACAAAAAGTAATTAGCTTCGAATCAACAGAACCGTTCCATCTGCAGATGTGTGTGGATAGAACTCCCCCACACCCACCCCACACCTAGAAAAACAGAAAATTTAGCCTTAAAGCCAGCAAAAGATTCTCAATTTTAAAAAATAAAGCATAAAAACTCGTCAGGAACAATAAGCATTTCTGTTATTACTAAATCGAAATCAACACAAACCGGTCTAACGGGCAAACTCTTCCAAAAGCGAACCGCTTGCGCTATTGTTAAAAGGGAATTCGAACACAAAAGCGAAAGGGTGGAATTTTCACCCATTAAAAAATAAAATAAAAGTGGAAAGTTCCCAATGGAACAATTTTTGCTTCTTTGCCTCAAAATTCGTTTAATTTTTATTTTTTTTTATAAAAATTTTATGGCAAATTACTCGCGCAGACGCGCCAGCATAAAAACAACCCAACCTGTCTCGGCAGGGGATAGGAACAGGAAGTTATGTCTGGCTTTTTCCATCTGTCACGTGTTTACGTCATTTCTGTCTTTAACTAATCTAAAAGGTACCATTTGGGGGTATTTATCTCAAGGTCAAAGCAGTGGTTTGTTGATATATTTAGATGGTGCGGGAGTGTTTAGGAAAATGGATAATCATCTTTTAGAAGAAAAAAAAAATAAATCGTTTGCAGCATAATGCAGACATCTTTTCATTTTCTTTGTCTAGGTCTGGCATATATATATATTTTCTTTTGCGAATAAATGTTATATATAATTCTGACTATATACATTGAAGCGACAGGAAAGAGGGGGAGGGGGGGATGAGAGGATCAAACGGTATATATTATTACAGACAAAGAAATGCAATGGCGGGGGGTTAGACCCTTTCGGCCTTAAACAATGAACAGTAGCGTCGTGACAAAGGGGATGATAAATATTCCAGGCGCCATCCTAATAAGCATTACATGTACAACACACTAGAACATTTATGTAACTTTCTAACGAGATACGAGGGGGCGAAAAACATGGCATGATCCGGGCGCCACATATTTTCGCTCCGCAACTGGATACAAGAACTCCCTTTAGTTGATTAGTTTATTAAAAGATTAATATTATTTTTAAATTTTTATAATAATTTAAACTTAATATTTGTAAGGGGTTCTCTCCTATAAAAATTATCGAAGAAAATGATATAAATGACGAGTTGGTGTCATAAATCTTTAATGTAGAGCGATAACCACGGAGAGTTTTATTTAATTAATATCAGAAAAACGAATTTATATATAAAAAGCAGAGATCAACTCTCAAATGTTAACAAAATTGAAATATATAAAGTTGTATATTGAAATTTATGATGGAGAGGTTTGGTTTCCTTTTAGTTATTTTAACATCCCGTTGTAAAGCAACACAGGGGTTATTTTGGGATGGACCTCGTCATTTTGAACCGCGGCCAGATGACGAGAGCGACACCTGAGCTGGCACCCCCGTCTCCATAACAAACCAGAGGGAGGGCGCTTGCTCCTATTGATTTAATATGCTAGAGTCCCACCTTACACGATGGTTCTTCGGTGGAATAGGGTCTCCAACTTGAAACCCTCCAGTTCCGAAGCTGAGATTTTACCACCAGCCCACCACGGCCCCTTTATAACAGAGATATTTCATAGACAGATATTTGGACAAAATTAGATTTATCAGATTATATACTGATTTTGAAATTATTCGAGAATTATTCTGTGTTAAGTGCCGCCATTGTGAAACACCGCCAGACGACGAAGTCGTTATCAAAACTGACAACATGCCTAACTAATAATAGGACGTTTGACTCCTAATGGTAGATTAAAACTGGGCAAAGACTCCCATGATGTCAGGTATCAAACCTATAACTTTGATACCTCATCTGAAGCGATAGATCATCAATTAGCAAATAAACAGCACACAGAGAAAGAGGCAATGACAGAACTACCTTGTATCCCATTTATAATGAAAAAATACTTTAGAATTAACGGAACAATAGAATACGTAAATGTCGCCGATAGATCGTTTTTTCCATATTAAAAACGAAAAGCATCGTGACCATACGGGGTGCATCTTTGATCAAATGCGTTTCGAGGTCGTTACATTCCAATTCAGAGGTATTTTAAAACCTATGTGGATTCTAGCTGTAAAATCCCAGGGTGTAGGTCAAAAGTCTAGACACATACTCAAATTTAATATAAATTAATTGGCGTATGAAAGCGTTTAAATTTCTTTCACGGCATAAATATCTTTTCTAAACTAATGAAATCGTCAAATTCTTGATTTTACCCATAATTAGCTCTGCTCTTCAGTAGAGTAAAAAGTAAAACCACAATAATTGAAATGGAATTACTCCAGCCCTGCTATGGTATTTGAAGTAATCAGCAAGATCGTAGCTGCGACAACATGCATTTAGAGAACAGTTTTAGCGGAAATTATATGTAATGACAAGCGTTAAATATGTCGTGACTGCAAAACCCTCCAAGTTCTCATAAAAAATGATACCTCTGGGGGTACTGAATCAGGGATGAGTCAGTCACTGATTTGGATCTGAATTCTGACTTGCGGAGTGATGAGTGAGGTCGACAGTCCCCTAAAAGAGTTGTGTCGTGTGTGTTCGAGCAAAGTCGTACTTTCACCTTAACGGAGCTCGTTTACAACGAAAGACGTAATTCGATAGAGCTCCGCTTATTCGGGCTTGGTATGACCAAGCGGCATTAGACTCACCACCACATCAACGCTTGTTATGTTAACATCAACGTAAATGTCATCAACGCTTCACGAGAGAGGTACTTTCCGTCATTGGAGTGGCAGTCTACATACCATTACTATAAAAATCTATGAAGAGAGAAAATTATTTAGGCCGCAATTTTTCATCCACGAACTAATGATGTCCGTGGTTGAAAATAAGTAGGGTTTTAACGGAAATTAGACGTAACGATTTAACACTTCACGAGGGAGGTATTTTATTTCATTAGAGTGGAAGTTCACATACCACTGCTGTATCCACCAGTTAAGCGAGAACCTGCTTACTCATGTGGAAATTCTTATGGTTTCCGAGGTAGAAAATAAAATTGGAACATATGCCGTTGTCTATTTATAAATTTTATTTACTTAAGTTTTAATTCCAAAAACATCTTGAGTAAAAGGAGGTATTACATGTGGCGAATAAACCTACGACGAGGCCGAATCTTTTGATGATTATAGTATTTTGGTATGCGAAAAGGTAATAAAATATTTATTGTAATTTTCATAATATATTTTCTTATTGCATTTTTTCGTTTAAGGTATCCAACTACGTTAAAAACACTGGCTATCGACCACATTGGCGATTTTTTTTTTAAATGTTCTTTCTTGTAGTTCAAACTTTCCTCTTTCCAAACAGTTTAACTTTTCTAAGAAAAAGAAGGCCTAATCTATCATCCAAGGGAATTTTATGAAAAACCTATTATTCAGCTATAATTTGTCTTTCAATTTTAATTTTCATAAAAATTCTTCACCGTTAACATGTTTTCAAAAACTAATAGAGGTATTTGCATAAAAATGGTGGCGTGCGTTTTAAATGATGTGGACAATGAAATGAATCAAATTTTTTTTATTACTTTACTTATTAGTGTTTTTAGAAAAATTAAGCTGTGAATTTATGAAAAAAAATGCATATACAGTCGAATCCGGTTAATTGGACCACTGGATAATCGGACCAGCTGCTTAATCGGACCGAATCTTAAAGAACCAAAACAAATCCTATGTACATAAGCCTAATATTATTCGCTTATTTGAACCAAAATTCCGTTTAAACGGACCAAAGAACGTGGCAGGGAAGATGAAAAAGAAGCCACAAGTCGCCTGTGTACAGCAGCAAGTCCGATAGGGAAAAGAACCAGTGGGAGGTGAGCAAGCTCTTTGTTTCTTTGAACGGGCAGCTCAGTAGTAAGTTCTTCAAACGTTGACTTGAATTTGATAAGAACTTTTTTTTTATTGTCCTTCGCATGCTGTTTATCGTGTAGATCGTTTCGAAGAATTTGTAAATTTATTTTTCAATGAATAAAGTTCATAAGCAACAGTAGTTCTTGTTTGTATGTTCGCGTGTGCCGCACAATAAAGGTCATAATGACATTTTAATATGTTACGTATAGCACGTCTCGTCTTGTAACATAGGGCATGTTCGTGTAATCGGACCAGCCGGTTATTAGGACCAAAATGATCTCGTCCCGATGTGGTCCGATTAACCGGAATCGACTGTATACGTAATTTTTTAACCATCAATTTTTTGCATCAAGAATTTTCTTCGGTTTTGGTTCATTTCATTCATCATTATATTCTATAACTTAAGTACGGAGAAAAATAGGACTGCTGTCTTACCATTTTATGTAGAGTGTAAACCGTTTTGGTTCAATTTCATTAAAATGTACTACAAATTTTTTCAATTTCTCAAAAATTTGTTTTTGTATTTATAGTGTTTATAATTGACAATACAAGAAAAAACTATAAATAGTTTTTTTAAATCTAATTTTTCAAAAAAAATGTCATAATAACTTGCGTACAAAGAAAAATATGATTTTTGCAACACAATTTTGTGTAGAGTGTCAACCGTATTGGTTCAATTTCACAAAAATTGACTACACATTTTCCTATTTCTCACAATGTATTATATTTTCAATTTTCTTTTAATATTTATAGTGTTTATAATTGACAATAAATCTAAAAACTATAAATAATTTTTTTTAAATCCAATTTTTCAAAAAATTTTCCTTTGAACGTAGTCGGATACCTTAAACTAACGATGCGCACAAGAATGGTCTCAAACTAACCATGGCACGTTAGTGACAACTTGAAACGATACACGCGAAGCAGGGAACGTGTTAAACTCCATCCCTCTACGGTCACCCGAATATATTCCGCTGACAATTTGGTATGTGTATTAATTTACCGAACTGCTCCCTGCCATGACTGGAGGGGTCGTTCTATACTGCCGGATTGTTTACCTTAGTGGCATTGACGTTCCAGATCGATTCAACGCATCCGTATCAAAATCGCCAACTCTGCTCAGACTTGATGGTGCAAAGCTTTAATGGCAGGCGATTGGAAACTAGCGCACAATTGACTGCATGCTTTGTAGAATTTAATCATTTTTGACACTAGAGGTATATTCAGATAGGGTATTTTGGTGGAATAAATATAGTTAAAATAGTTGGCGAAAAACAGTGAATGAATTATCATCCCCAGCACCGTTCACCTGTACGATATCGCTAATTTTTTTTCTATATAGATCACGAGTTTCTATATACAGTAAAAGCTCTTTATTCGCGAAGTAAATGGAACATATACCCCGAGAAAATGTTTCAGGCCGAGGTAGCCTGGTTGGTAGAGCGTCAGTCTCGTAACCGAAAGGTCGCGGGTTCTGTCCTCGTCTTGGCCAAAGACCGCCGTGTTGGCTAATGGCAGTTGGGGCACGTTAAATATGTCGAGACTGCAAAGTCCTCCAAGCTCCCATAACAAAACGGTACCTCTGGGGGTACTGAATCAGAGATGAGTCGGTCTCTGATTTGTATCTAAATTCTGATTAGCTGATGGATGAATGAGTGTATTAATGAATGCGACCACCCCCTAAAAAGGGTTGTGTCGTGTGTGTGAGCTAGAAGTCGGACTTATGCCCTCTGGGTGATCAGGGGTCTTTACCCTCAGAAGCTACTGCACCCCCTTTCCGTGAAAAACACGGACACGACAACAACATGTTCCATAAATATGCCGCGAATACATAAACCGTGAATACGGAATGGTAATTTATATGGGATTATAGGAGATACGTTCCAAGGTGACAAAATAATATATATCAATTTAATTGAAGTATTTAACCATTTTGATTAATTATCTTAAGGCTTAGGTAATGGTTTGAAGAATTTTGTAATTCTCTTTTTCTTCGCAGTTTATAAAAGCTCCTTCAATTCAGACTGATACGCAGCAGTCGCAGTAGCAATTTGCCTCTTAAAAATAAGACTTCGTTTCATAGACGGATCAATGTTCATAAAGAAATCGCAAAACTCATTTGCCATTCTTAAACTTTCACTAAGATTTTTCATATTAAATGCCACGTTTCCAGTGCTTGTTGAAGCCTCTTCTTCCATGAACTGTGAATTTAACATTTCCTTCAAGTCGATTTCAATCAGATCTTCATCTTGCCATTCAAGCAATTCCTGAATGTCACTTGATTCTTTCTCTGTTCGAACCCATCTCGTCCTATTCCATTCGCGATTTCGGCTATGTTTGCAGTTTGCATTTAACAACATACTTTAGACAAAGTTGCAATAAGATCTGTTTTACTTTTTTTTATTAGTCCATTTGACGGTATTTACAAAGAATATTGGGTTGGATACCTGTTGGAACCCTTTTATTATTATGTACGTACTTATTAGATCCGCGATTGAAGAAATTTTTAGCCACGAATATAGGAATTGGGTCGCATTTTTTAAATCCGTGAATAGTGATAACGCGAATGAAGGAAGCGCGAATAAGGAACTTTTACTGTATGCCATAAATGTCGGCTTGCCTTCAGGTCTCTTTAGCTTCGAGGGAAATTAGAAAAAGCGCCATTTCACGGTACATTTCTTGCATTCCGTCGGCAGTTCCCCTGCCACGAGTTCGCTAATTTTTATTTCTTTTGATGAACCGATTTTGCTAATTAAATTCAACGACTAATTATCGGATTCTTAAATCAACAATGCTAAGCATTACCGAAATATTTAGTTATATTAACGCCCTGTTGTAAAGCAACGCTAGGGCTTTTTGGAACGGACCTCGGAATTATGAGCTTGAGTTAATTGAGAGATGGACGACACCTGGGCAGGCAACTTACACCAGAAGAAGGACGTTTGGCCTTGATGCGCTTAAGTGCGGATCTCGAACTTGATACAGTACAGGTCATGAGGCGGGACCTGACCACCAGGCCACCGCGATCCATTACAGAAATAGAAGTAATCTCATTAGATAATCGACATAAATTACAACATTAATACATATAAATATATAAACATGATATCATTAATTAGACTACAAAAAGTATAAGCAAGATTCATCGTTGTTTTTCCCTCCGAAAATAATCTTGTTTTTCCTCGTCAATTACACGATAATCTGGAACAATTGTGGTTCTAGTTATTTCAGATAATTTGATTTTTACTATAGGAAAATTGATGTATTAAAGCCATGATAAAAATTCGAAGAAACAAAAAACACGAAATAATTGATATTCAACAAAGTTAAAGTTCTGAATTGTTATAAAAAGAGAAAAAGGAACCCCGATCCATTTATTTAAATTCAAAAAGCATTCGATCACGAATTCAAGCCTTTGTTTCCAGTTCAAAATGCACACAATAATCGTAAACAACTTCCTACGACATTCTGTGGAATAGTGATCCTGATGATCGAATTCTAATCGGGCATACGAACCACGCGAAATTGCAAAAGGGAAGAGAAAAAAAAAAGACGTAACTTGATAACATATTTTAACGTAATCGAGGCGTAATGACGCGTATTATAATGCAGCTTGCAATTCCAGAAGGCAGCTGAAATCGCTTCATTTGAGTACAAGTCATAAAACATGAGAATCTCAATTTAAAGAAACTTATGTCAGCAAATCAACTCATCGAAGATGCTACGATTTGCCCCCCCTACCTTCAAGTTTGGGAAAGGAAGTATTTAGTATAATACATAAAACGAAAAAAAATATTTGGAAAGAAAGATTATAACAGCAAGAAAAAAAAATGATTCTATTTATATTTTTTATCTTATTTTTCAGCTTCAAAATTATCGTTTCGCCTCAAAATATATTACCATAAAATAGCTATATCATGTATAATCCATAAAAGCATTAAAATAATTGAAACCCCATTTCCTGAGTCAATAAAAATTAAATTGAAACTAATTATGTCGACATCGATATTAAAATTTAATTCAGAATTGAATAACGAAAAGTTCACAAAAATGAAATAAAACCTATTTGAGTCAAATCTAAATAAATATAACATAATTAAGTAAACGAAATTAAAAAATATTTCAGATTCGAACTAGTTTAAAATTTTAAAAAAATCATTGTATTTAGTGAGCGTAAATGCAGCTATTACTAAAATACAGAAACTAAATTAACAATATAAGCTAAGTAAAAAGGAATACAATAGAATCAAAATTACAACATGTTGTAATTTTGATTCTATTGTATTCCTTTTACTTAAATTATATTGTTAATTTACATCATGCATAATATAGATTTAATTTTCCCCATATTTTTATTCTTAATGTCAAAATTTAACTTCTATTGTCTTTGGGCAATAAAAAAAATGAATCGGGAATACATTCAAATAATAAATTAATTTATTATTAATATTGAGCCGAAAAGAATTAAAAATTTGAGTTTCATTTATTATTTTTTTTCTTCCTAACTGTTTTCACCATACTATGTTACAAAAATATGCAACAGATTGATCATATGCTATAAAATATTAAATTCATTGTAATTTTGTAACTTATTATTTCGAGGGAAATTGGTGAAAATAATTTTCAGACATTTCAGCACAAAATTATTTTTTTTACAAATTACTTAATAATTTTTTTTTCACACTCTCAAAATAAAAATTATATGCCTTCAATTCTTTTACATTGAACATTTATTGTAAAAGAATTGATTGAATTTCATTCTTTTAAATTTACCTTAACAGAATTTTTCCCACGAGAAATTTTAAAAAAAATTGGTATGAAAAATTAAAAAAAAAACAATTATAATAGTTTCCAAAACATTTTTCATATAATGTTGCCACCGATTCTTTAAGTATATTTATATTACCCACTATTTATAGTAAAAAATTCAGCAACAATAAAAATTCTAAAACAATGCACACTCAGTGGCATTAAAAAAACAGTAATAATTTACAGCAGATGATATTTTTTTGTTTTACGGTTAAGATTTAAACCCAGAAATCTACGTCGAAACAAAAGAATTAATCTTAAGATTTTCAGCAGTTACTTACGCGAAGACAGACGACATGACAACTTCTTGCACTGAAGTCGTAACTCAGTCGTTTTTATTTTATTTTTTATTTAGTTTATATTCTTACTTTTCGGTTTGAAAAAAAGTACAATGCCAAACTCACGATTCATTACAAGACAATTTCACAATCCAAACTTACGTGAGTGTAGGTGAACATATCGTACCTTATCTTTCCCAAACGATCGTTCGGTAGATGACCCTTTTATCACATCGTTTGCGAAAATAAAAATAATAGTCTGGCGATAGAATAAAGTCATCCACCTTAACAAAATAACATAGTACTATGGCTTGAAGAATTCCCAAACTGGACATTTTCTGTTAAAAAATAGCAGAATTTTCAGATGCTATTGCAGCAAACGATTATTTAAATACAAACGCAAACAATAAAATAAAATTGTAAACACTGAATAGCTAGAATCGTAAATATGTCACTTATATTCGTTAATTCATGAATAACCATTAGAAGAAAGAATAGAAGACGTTAAAATTGTCAACTTAAATAATTATTTATCCCCACACAGAAAAAGATTTTTGATTTACAAATATAAGAACAACAACAAGACTAGAAACCTCTTCCCATTCATTTAAGAACGAACGTTACATAAAATATGATGCTATTAGAATGTTTGTAGCTAATTTAAAATTATTTTTTTATTTCCCAATATAACTCTTCATATTTATTCGCTGATTAAAATGTGACGTCATCTTGACGTAAATGGTTTAATTCAGCACATATTGTGTTGGCAACAACTCAAGGCTGTAAACGATACATTTCATCCGCGATATATTTGTTTTTCTAGTAGAACATTTTTCCGAACGAGCTAAAAAGAATCGTTACTTTCATTAATTTGTCGTTTGCTTTATTTTAATTTGAGATCTCATTTATTTCGCGGAATATAACTTCATTTTCTTATAATGAGTTGAAATAAATTAGCTTCCACAAAAAAAACATTTTAAATAGAATTCTTGTAGTTTTATTTATTACTTTTTTGGAACTTAACAATTGGTTTTATTTATTCTATAAGCATTCGAAAGAATTCCTTGTCCAATTAAAATCTCACATTTTAATGCAGCTTTCTTTTAATTAATAATATAACAAATACAAAGCTACCAATTTGTTTAAATAAAATATATAAATTCACTCGTGAATTTATTTTTAGAATTCCATTTCTTTACAGAATAATTAAAATGTAACTACATGATAAATAATGAAAGTAAAGAAAAAATAAATGCAGCAGTTTATTTTGGCTAGAAAAAGTGTCTTTTAGTAAACTCAATCTTACTCCTGGAATGTAGCAATTTTATCAACAGCGATTAACACTTGTGCTGAAAATGAAATATTTCTGAATCAAATGTTACTATTTCAAGCACGACGTAAATATTATTCAGTATCATTCCGTTTTTCTAAGAATTTTTTAATACATAAATAAATGCATTTTGTTTATAAAATCTGCAAATTTTTATATATTGGGCAACATGAGCTTTTGAACATCAAGAAATATAGATATTCAATTCAAATAAATTTACATTAAATTCTTGAAAAGATATTCAATATTTTGGATTAAATAATCGATATTTACTGCAAATAATTTATAGAGATATAAAATTTATCCATGTGACGTTGTTACACATACATTATATCCTTTATGCAATACATCGATTGATAATTATCTTTTAACAATGTTTAAAGGGTGGATAATTATCTATGAAAGGAGTGATATAATAAATCTTGCAATAATCGTTCGAAACTTACTATAGGATGGGTCATCAGGTCTAGAACTGCTGAATTTTCGACAATAGATTGTCACTTTGAAATATTTTCAAAATTAAGAATTTTTAATTAAAAATCAGCTAAAAGTCTAGCCTTTTCTTCTGAATAACTTCAGATCATATGACTATATAAAAATCATCAATGCAGAGCTTCATTTATGTAGCTACTTGCGTTTAATTTAGATTCGAATATACACTGATAATCCCACCGACAGTCTATCCTATCCTTCGACCAAATTTCATTTTAACGTTAAGTTTGCGTTGCATTCGACTGAAATTCGTTTTAACGTTACGTTTGCGTTGCATTCGACTGAAATTCGTTTTAACGTTACGTTTGCGTTGCATTCGACCGAAATTCGTTGTAACGTTAAGCTAGCGTTGCA
>JAPMOQ010036116.1:678963-692755 GCA_026543055.1 Argiope trifasciata
AAGTTTGCGTGGCATTCGACCAAAATTCGTTTTAACGTTAAGTTTGCAGGCATTCGACCAAAATTCGTTTTAACGTTAAGTTTGCAGGCATTCGACCTAAATTCATTGATTTAACGTAAACGATTGTGTAGTATTCGACCAAAATTCATTGATTTAACGTAAACGATTGTGTAGTATTCGACCAAAATTCATTGATTTAACGTAAACGATTGTGTAGTATTCGACCAAAATTCATTGATTTAACGTTAAAATTGCGTTATATTCGCATGCAAAAACACTTTCCGCGTAATTAGATTCCTCTAAAGTATGAAACAGAAATACAATTTTGGTGTAATACTCAAATAACGAACCTCCAGTTGTCTAGTTTATACATATAACTAAGAAAATTCTTTCCATGGAATTATTAAATTATAATTAGTATTTATAGAAAAGTCAAAATATAGAAATTAAAAAATATATAGATTTCTAAAAATATATTAGGGGACGAACTCTTAATTTGATTTCCCGTTTCAATGACGAGGATTACATTTGTGCACAAAGGATTGGCATGCTTGGGTTACCACACGCAGCTGTTTAACAATGGAATCGGTATCGAACACTCGCTTTCCAAAACAATGGCAAAGCGATAGCGTTAATAATTTAAGAATTTAAATGTAATATAAAACAGTTTAATAATTCTCATAAAATAAATTTTTCTAGTTTTTATAAATTAAACAGATTAATATTAGAAAATACTAATAATTATGAAGAAACACAAGCCCGTAATTGTTATATTTCTATTAAAAATCGCATATTCGGCAGTGTTATATGCATACAAATTAAGTAGATTATAGAAACTAATGACAGTCATATCGTTATTAACTAATTAACTTGTAAAACTAACTGCAAAATGAAAAAATATAAATGTTCTATCAAATATTAATATAATTGGTATTTTACGAAAATAAAAGTATAGACTGGTAACTCAATCATAAGATCTAGAACTTGTAAAAATGCGTTGGTTCGATAGCCTAGTTTAGTTGCAATATAATTTCATTTTGAGGACTACTTTGGAACGAAATTCGTTCTAACAAATCTCATCAAAATACGTGAACGACACCTCCTTGGGTATCCCGTTCTCCAAATCTTTTACACCATACCAAAAATAATGTTCAAATCACCTCATATTAATATACATATATTTTAACTCCACGTGTACGCACATCCATAGTGGATTTTGGTTAAATTTACAACCCATTTTAAAGGAACATATGAAGTTTATTTAGGAAAGGACATCACATTTCTGAAATCAATGACGAGAATAACAACTGAATCAGAGCCCTTGTTCAAATTTCCGGTTTATACAAACAGGAAGATGTAGAATTACCTCCAATTGTTCAATCTACAAGGTTATAGAGTGATAGGTACAGCTACGTACAAGAAGGGTTTCCAAAAAAATGCGAGATAGAATCGGGTTTAGAACTTGTAACACATCGGTTCCGAAATTGAAATCTTAATAGCAGGCCACAACGGTCCAATATCATTAGTTGAATCGGATATTTAGTATACTACCTTCCCATTTACTATGCCCGAAAATATATTACCACATCATGGTGACGAGAAATAAATTAGCCTGTGATAATCTAAAACACAAGTAAAATAAAATATGAAGTGGACTTTTGATTTTCGCCAGCCATCAATAATTTAGTATCCTTAAAAATATAATTATGGTTCTTTTATATGTTCTCTTCATTTCGACAAATTTATTTTTTATCGAGTTATATTAAAGTGCTCGTTACCATGATTCAATCATGTGGTTCGGAATCATTATCTAATAAGATGGTAACAAATTTATTACTTAATATTTAGAAAAGTTAATCTAAGTAGAGCAATGTGAATCACAGGTGATTCGCGCAGTGAACAACGTGTTAAACCAAGGTGATATACAATAAAATAGGCGTGTCAATTTCCCGATTTACCTTAATATGGGTAAATCAGTGACGAAGTGATATCTAATTTTGGAGCGATACAAAACGGTTTACTTTTTTTTTCTCGTATGCCCAAGCAGTAAAGTTAAGTATACCAATCGTCAAAAAATTCGAATCCGAGAATTTGACGATTCTTCACATTTTAGACTCCCCTCAGTTCGAAAACCCATTTTGAAAAATATCCACCTGTCTGTGACAAAGATAACTAACTCAACAAGGCTTTGAGCCCAACTTTTGAAAACTTAACATACGGTCTTTAGAACAAAACTGCAGATTTCCATCAAATTTTGAGTAAACTCTGTTCATAGGAAGTCCGCCTATCCGAATTTAAGTTAACAAGCTAAGTCTCTTAGCTTTTTGGTAATTAAGAATCAAACAGCTAAGTATATAAACTTTGGCAAACTAACACCTATAATGTAGACATCTATCAAATCCATTGACAGTTTATCGGTTTGTATTTTCAGAAACATGTAAATGCAGTAGTTGAAAGAATATATCAAATATGATAAATGATTTGCCACTACGAATACAATTTTGTGTCACAATTTTGATTCAATCGATTGAGAAAAACGTGTCTAAAGCACAAATTCGAATCGTGGGTGTAATTAACGCATGCCTGAGATTGATCGCCGAATATCTCGCCAAGATTGATAAAATATTCTGTAAAAATGCTAAAACCATGTGAAAAGTTAATATTCAGCAACAATTATTATACCATGTAAACCGTTCACTGGCACGACAAGTTTATTAGAGAGTATGCGAGAAAGTTTTGGAGAGACCACCCCACACTGGTTTCTACGGATGGACCTCGTACTTCTAAACAATGATTCGATTAGGGAGGGAAAAAAACGGTAGCACGCTCTTGAAACTTCCACGTCATAATACCGCGAAATCGTTGGACCGCGACTGCATATAAACACAAACACGACTCAGAAAACTAGCAAATCAGGTCTTAATCTTCTAACGGCGATCTACCAACTCTACCATTAGAATAATACAGTCTTTTCAAATTGTTGGAAATCTTATATTAAGTTCAACCTATAACAACTTAAGTTCCTATATTAAGTTATAATTATTCAACAAAAGTAAAATCTATCAAATACAATAACATGTCATTCATATTCGGGTTTTAATTCAGCGTAGAATTTGACATGTTCGATTTTTATCTCCTTGTTTCAACACCGAATTCACCGCGTGAGTCTCATGTGATTCAGACTAACTATTCAACTACAATTTTTCTTATGTACTACAATAAAGAGAAAAAAAATTGAGCATATTATTCGAAGTGGTACGAATCACAACAGTGAACGCATTTATATAGTGAAAAAAAGGCTTACTAATACAGAAGGAAATATAGCCAAATTTTATATCGAAAAATGATTTACTTAAATAATAAAATGTTATAATAGTACAAATTTATTTTTCAGTAAGATTACAAAATCATTTTAATAAATAATAAAAAGTAAAATTAGATAATATTAATACAATTTAAATTTTTTTTTAATTTTAAAAATTCTATTTCTTTTTCTGTATAACTGAATATGTAAAAGTTATTAAACACTTTTTACAGCAATAACTTCAGCAACCATAGATGTTTCGTTCGCCAACACATAATAGAACACATAACTAAATGCAATCATTATATACTGCGATAGTTTAGATAATTGTATTACAATCCATTGAAATAAAAATGACTACATTTAATGCGTTTCGTTAAAGAGAAAAAAAAATTGCATTTTAATTTCGCTTAAAAACTTTTGATGATTACAAATATCGTTAAAATCGATTGGAATCCAATCAAATGACCATGAACTACATTTAGATTCTAAAATATATTTCCTCTACCGATTTTATATCATACTATCGAATTTCTGCGAATTTTTAATTTTTCTAACACAATGAAATGAACATAAATAAATTGAAAATAGATAAAAACGGCATACTAACGAGCCACGTCAAATATATTTCATAATAATTGTAATTACCCGAATTTTTGTGATTTATTGTAAAAAAAGCATAAATCCATATCATTAATTCGTTAAACAAACAAGATTAAATTGGGTCAAATTAATAATAAAAACAACAAATGAAATATTCAAATAAATATGAAAATCGGCAATCCTAAATTTGTTAATTTTTACAATACAGAAGACAAAAGAGAATAGATAATCATAGCAGTACTCAGAGTAAAATACTTTTAAAAAAGTAAACCATATTATTTTAAATCTAAAAAGCACATAGAATTATTAAAATTTTCCTGCTTTCAATGCGATAATTTGAATAATTACGATGAAATATAATTCAGACAACATTCAATTTCGATTATTGAATTATAAACTAAAAAATCGTTACAATTTTTCGAGGTATTATGTTAACAAATTCGCTTGAAAAAAAAATACAAACATGCTTTAGCATTCTCAGCAGCATTCGAATCGAACGAATTACAGCATATATATTTGCAAAGACAGCGAATCCAACGATACAGTTTTCAATTTAACTCGTAGTAAACTTGATAGTTTAATTTAATTTTTCGAATTAAATATTTTGCAATTTGTATGACTAGGAATTAATACTTGTCTCATTCAAATAATACTATAATAATAAGCGATTAAAAAAACGCATTGTAAAAGAAATATTAGATCAATCTATCTCCAAAGCTCTTTGAAAATTAATTCAAAAAATGAATATTAATGGCCAACAAATTCATTACTCGCAATTTTAATCGCATAGCAACGTTCTGCGATTATCAAATGTTCCAAAAAAAGCTTTTATGAGTTTGAACAGCACATATTTATGATAATATCATCCTTTGCACAAGACAGGTACAGTACAGTAAAATCATTTAAATTTATGGCATTTTAATCAACTAAAGCAGTGCTATGAAAAAGAAAGGAAGGGATATTGCTACATTTATTTAGCGAGTTACAAAATTCCTTAATATTAAATGCACACAACAGGTAGGGTTGAAAATTCAATGTAGTATTCTATCAAAAATATACGAATTCTGTTTTCTGATCTGTTTTAGATTATGATTTACTCGTTTTATAAAAAAGTTTTACAAGAAATTATTTGAGTTAATAATATTTCATGTTATATTAATTTCTATAACTCCTTTGTAAAGAAAGTAATTTATTATTATTATATTTTTACTATGCCCACGAAATCGAAGTGGTCGATCATATAAACTTTGATTAAAAGAATACAAAAACTGAGAGTTTAACTTGTTAAAAAATATTCTTTTGTATTCAACAATTCTGAGGCAATACAAAATTTCGATACAAAAAGTAATTAAAAAAAGTATTTGACCATTCACGAAAAAGTTTCAATAATTCATAAATCGGAGCGATAATTTTCGAACAACTCATAATTGCAATTACTTAATTAGGAAAGCCATTTTGACATCGTGGTACAAATATTTTATATCTTTACATATCCCATTTCAAAAAGAATCAATTCAAATTATAAATATCTTAATTATATACATTTCCAACATGTTTTATATCACCACTAAAATTCTAAAAGACCATTAAATTATCCTAATCAACAAACATACTACCCATAAAACTTCCCCATCCGAATTCTAGTTGATTATTGTAAGGCTAAAAGATTCTTTAAAGGCAAACGCAGTTCTAAATCCATTTCACGTTGCACAAGCATTTTAAAATTACGAGACAAATATTACTACCGATGTAGAACGTCCTTTCCTGCCATATCGCATCCCATTACAGAATACGGTTTAGAATCCGTAACGATGATTTGACAACATAAACACACCAGTTAGTAATGCAATTATCATTGCGAAAGGTTGAATCAGTTAAAGTGACACCAAGGCAGCATAGCGGTTACGCTCCCGTAAAAAAGATATTAGGACATAAACTATCCATGGCTGGCCGATTACTCAGCGAGTTTCACGGAAAAACTAAATTTAAAACTCGTTTGCCAAACAAATGGGATTTTTGCACATCGTCGACTTCTATTTATATAAATTCGTCCATTTTATTCCACATGCAGGCATTTTCAATAAAGGATATCTCATTGTATCAATTTAAATAGCTATTTAGTCACTTTGATATAGAATTGAATGAATTGAACAAATTAAAATGTGCTTTCAGTCGATTATATATATTTTTTATAGGCGAAATTCTAGCTTTCCTTTTTGAAGAAATTTTTCTAGGTCAATAGACGAGCGATGATGTAGCGGTTCCGAAAAAATGCATGATTCATACATTTTATTGATGAAATCATCGCAAAGTAAACGAAAAGATCATCAAATCAATGCAAAAAAAAAAACTAACAATATGCATTCTGCAAAGATAAAATTTTCTTTAAAACTCAATTTGCAGTGGAGTATAATATTCCACGTTCGGTTGAAGGTAAAAAGAAAAAAAAAATGATTTCCAACTTTTATAAACTTTAAAAGCAACAGTACAGAAGTTTTAAAAAAGAAATATTTATAAAGCATCATGTAATCTTAAATGTTCAAATAAATTTAAACACGATATGAAACAGGACATTTAAGACATTTAATTTAAAGCTCTGATACCAAATTCTAAACATAACCAAAACGCAAAAGAACGAATAAGTGAAATCAGATTATCCAAAATCATGCTAAGTCGTTGTTGAATCAAAATTTAAATTCGTTTTCACAAAAAGATAATTAAAAGACTAATATTAGAACGAGTTTCGAAGTGTTCGACAAATTTAAAAACTTACAAAAACGAATAATATTTTCCATTTGAATTAAGCATGTAACAATCCAATCCTTATAGCCAGGAAAAAAAAAACATTCCAAGGGGCCAAAATTCACCACGAAAGAAATCAGAAGAAAAAAAAAAACGTAGAATTTTTTGAAAATACAAAAAAAAATTATCTTAAAATTATTGAATAAAACACATTAATGAAAGAAGATTGCCAAACTAACAAATCAGAAATCTGAAGACGATGAATTTCATTTATATAAATCTCCAAAATTAATTCTATAGTAGGTTTAAAAAAAAAATCACGTTAAATATTATATATCTGTAGGCCTTGATATGGAACAACTTGCACGTGTGTTTTTCTGTGAAAGTAGATGGCAAATCCGTATGCAGATACAAAAAATAGCATGCTGATGCTAAAGAATAGTAGATCTATTAAAATATGGAAATTAGTGAATACGGATATAAAAAGTTCCAAAAAAGAAAACCAATGATGCTCAATTAATTATGCAGCAAGGGCAATTAAATCACAAGGTCTTCAAAACAGAAAAAAAAATTGGAGACCTTCGAAATTTTCCTTATGTGACATTAGACGGAAAAGGTATAATCCAGTTACAACTGACATTACTTAAGTCTTATCGACGTTTGTGGAAGCAAATAATTTTTGATCCGCAAATTCCATTCAGAAATGAAAGATTTTCTTTTTTTTTTTTTTCCAATTCCTACTATTAGTTCACACTTTCCCTATACATCTTGTTCAAATTTTCAATCGTTAATATATACTTTCTATTCATCCACTCAAGTTCAAATACATTTTTTTCAAAACTTGTAGTGAATGACACTGGATGTTAATACAGTTTTAAAAAATATTAATTCTTGAATTAAATTTAATTCATTTCTCATACTTTAAATAGAGTTTTAGCAGTTTGTAATGTAAATCGAAATCGAAAAGCAGTGGCTCAATCGGTAAAATGAGAGGATTTCAATATTTTTCACGTAAAGGAGATGAGTACGAGTTCAATTCTAGCGAAAATCCATAATTTTTTGGGTAAATTAATAAATTTTAGTCTTATATGGAAGAGAGAAAAATTTCTCTCATATAAGATATTTAGCAAGATATAAATTTAGGAATAAATACCGTCAGTGGTAAAGGGAGCAGATCGCTGGTAAATTTCTTTTGCCGCTTAATATTGCGATTCTGTCATATGTATATACATATTTATATTAATCGTGATTATTTAATTAAAAGTAACTTAAATAAAAGTTCTCTGTTGGCCTAAGTGAAATTGACTTAACTTTTTTATATATATATTATTTGTTTAATGATAAATCCAATGAAAACGAACAAAGAATGAGGTGGCTTAAGCGACAAGCATTGATAACTTTAAAACAATAACAGCACACCAAGTATTCCAGCAACATTCAATTTCCTCTTGCAGTGGAGGCAATCGCAACTTAATTCGTTTCACTTCCATCATTAAGAAAAAGCAGACGATAACGCTCTTGATGGATGTCATCGCTTATGCTCGCCATTTAACCAACGATTTCGAACGATACGAAATGAAGAATAAAAGGGTTTATCGACAGATTTACAGCAGTCAAGACATCAGGAACTCAATAAATCGATACCGCCGCCCAAAACGGCCGAAACATTAAATCTTCAAAATGTTCCAATTGATCTGAAACTACCAGATCCTTTCTGCATTTTTGCTGCTTTAGCTACATATTTACTATGAATTATATATAACCAAGTAAATAAAACAAAATGCAAACTAAGTGGTTTTTGAAGCATAAAAAATTATACTGGAATCCTGATTCTTTTTTTTTTTTCGTATAAGCCATCTACAGCACAAGTTCCAGAAGTTGGAATCCAAAATTATAATCAGTTCTTTTAGAACAATTGCATAGCAATCGTTTTATCGAAAAAACTGCAAATCAATTATGAAAATACTTTACCTACAAACTTTCACAGTGAAAGAAAACATTTAAAAGCTCTATATTCTAAAATGTTTCAATAAACATACCGCTATAACAATTATGTAGCAGTCGACTACAATGAATCAAAATCCATCTAATAAATGAGTAATATTATTTGTACAATATCGAAATTTTTTTTATCAGCGAAAAATTCCACAAAGCCGAATTTTCACAAAAGTATGTTATTGGTACAAAAGTTTATTTTAATCGTGTTTTTCAAGAAATATTGCGGCTTTTCTAGACATTTTGAAATGAAGATTTAATAAAACTTTTGCAAGAAGTTCAGAAAAATGCTGAAAATGCGAAATGATTGCAAATAACTGCTTCGAAAGCATATGCATATAAAATATTTTATTTTATACTTTATAGATAAACTGATCTTTTTTATATTTGAAATTCTGCCGACTAAAATTAAATATACAGAACCGCATTTTATGTTCTAAAATTAAATAATAAATAAGTTTTAATAATAATCATAGGAGAATATTGCGGAGATTGGAAAAATATTTTCACATAAACAGATCCGAAGAAATTTTTTTTTAATCATCATGTTCTGTTTTAATTGAAACCATTATTACATACTTCTTTCTATTCATTGTTCAACAACGAGACAATTTAAAAAATTCTTTTTAGTTTATCGTGCTTTTATTTCCCACTGGAAAAATTTAAAAAGTTTGTTGCTTTATAAAAACGCACTCCTAATAAAATGTGTCAGAATTTTTCATTTGAAAAATTAACAAAAGTTGTCGTTTGTTTCATATAAAAGCAATCCTAATAAAATGTATCGCTAGTTTTTAAGTAAAAAAATTAATAAAGTTTATCGTTTGTTTTATATTTTGTCCTTTGTTTTATATGAAAGCAATCCTAATAAAATATATCGCTTGTTTTAAAATAAACAAAATTAAGTTTATCGCTTGTTTTATGTATTAATTCGTTCCAAACAAAAACCGAAGTCCTATCCAGGGGACTACCGTTTCCACTGGTATAAATAAAATCAAATTCTTACCTTGACATGGTACGCTTCGCTTTCATTTAGTGACTGTGTGCGAAGTTTGTGCGTTAAATATCTTAGCATCGCAGAGTAAAACTAGTAGAAGAATCACAGTTTTGGCCAACCACTGGTACAGCAATCGCTGCCGTGGTCCGAAGAACAATTCGCAGCTACTACTAACACACTCTTCAAGTTCCACATTAAACATCAACTAATTTCAATCATTCAGACTGGCAACACCACTGCAGTTAACTAACTACTACAGGCGGCACACCTTGCTGCTACAAGACGCGAATTCACTCTGACGGAAAACCAGTGGATGCTCTTGGATATATACCGTATAGGGGGAGTGCTAAGTCCAGCCGGGTGCGAGGGGTGTTCGAAGAGCTGCACCCGCGTCGGTGTTTCGCGTCCATCTGATCGCTAGCAGTGCAAATGCGCGCTAGGGAGAGGACTTACTCAACCGGCGTGTGACGTCACAGACGGAAGCTGTGTGGACGATTCTACTACCGGCGGGGAGAGAGGGCAGGGACTTTTCCATTCGGTTTTTCAATGTCGATGCAGTGAGAATTTGCTCCGTTGTGTGTCGCTAGTTGACGGTGGGGGTGATTCCGTCGGGATTCAGGGGGGGGGCGGGGGGGCGGCGGAGGGGGAGGGAAGAAGGGATAGGGTATGAAGTCATCAATCGATGGCGAGTTAATCGGAATTGTTTCTCTTGACTATCAAAACGAAACTGAAACTAACTAGTAGTATTCATTTGGATTTTTTTTAAAACGATTTTTTTTAATTGTCGCTATAGCAAATAATCTATAGGTTTGATAACCCAGAGAAGTTTCTTATAAGTTTAATAAATGGTGTACAGTTATTTTTTTTTGGTTATTTCAAAGGTATAAATTAATTATAATAGTTATTCAACTACAACTTGGAAAGTTATTAATATAAAGTACTGTCATGGGATTTAATTATTAGATTCTATGTAACAATCGAAAAATAAAATACAGATATAGTTTTTAAATTTAATTAATTAATTTTTATTATCGTGTTTTGACGCCAATTATTTTTATATCTGTGTTATTTTATAGTGTTATGAAAATATTTCTAAAATGTTAAATGATATTACACAGCAACTAGTGTGCGAACTACAGATAATTTTCTCTCACTTCTGCAAAAAGTTAAAAAATTTATCTCTTATTTAAATGTATTTCTCTTTCAATTATAAGAATCATCTTTAGATTAAGCAGGTTATTAGTAAATAATAATTAAATAATTTTGTATTAGTGTAATGCGATCAACTGTTTGATTCTGACGCGACACAAAGAATATTATTGAACACACTTCTTATTCCCAATTTGGTCAGACAATAAGATGATACCTGAGTCAACACCATTTCTTCAAACATTCATGCCACACCAATCGGAGGTTTAACCCCGCATATCACTTTTAACATGCAATACCTTTGAAGCTCATACAAAATCATTAGTCAATATTTCGACTTTTATCGACATGGCATTGATGATGATTTATCTCCAATTGGTGTTTATCAACATGTGTTTACTTATAGTGTCGACTGACTGTCGAAACATATTAAGATATAATTTGCCATGACGTGATCCTTCTTCGATGTGCCGTTAATAAGGATTTATTAACACTTTTATAGACATGTCATTATTTATGGTATGGTCTTATTTAAATTTTTTTTAATAAATATGTTTATATTTAATCAAAATATATGTTGCCAGTTCGTAAAAAAATATAAATAAGTTTAATAAAATCAGTTTTTGAAACTTCATTTATATTTGCAAATTTTCTTTTTTTCTTTCTTGTTTTTAAATTTATCTATACTATTGAATATTGAATACATTTCTCTTAACTTTTATACCAGATGGCGCCTTAAGCATGAAATCAAAATTTAATTTAATTAATCAGTAATTAATAGTGTAATTTTATCGTGAGTGCACAAATGCATGCATTTTCAAAACTCCCGCAAACCAGAAAAAAAATGGAAAAAAAATCATTAGCAGAATTTTTTACATTTCATGAAACAATTTAAGTTAGATAATTGTCAATAAAAAATGTTCTTTTGAAGATTAATTAAATCAACAAAACGATATTAAATGATGGTTTTATTTTATTGCTTACAACATATTCGTTTGCGTTGTTGTTGCTTGTGGCACGTCACAAGTACGCTGTGCGTTATAATGCTACGTTATTTTAGCCGAGTGTGCAGTAACTTCTAAGGAAAAAGGTCCATGAGAACTCGAAGGCAGAAGTATGGCTTCTAGCTCAGATGAAAATGACACTCACAAACTTGCTCGTACAACCCCTTTTCACTGAAGGGGGGCGGGGAGCTGCTCTTTCAAACATTGTACAGATAGAACACAGGGTAAGTACCAACCATGCTAGAACCAGGACTCGGCCATAGCTTCACTGGTGAGGCCATATAACACCTAGGCCAGGTCACAATACGATATATATAATACAGTATATTTGATTTATGTTTCTGATCCACTGTTGTTAATATACATAAATTTTTTAATTCAACTCATAAATTATTTTATTTCAAATATTTCTGAAACTAATGGTGTATCAATGATTGTCTAAATGGTATCAAAACTTGGTGTATCTTCCTTGGAATGTACCGGTAGACAAAATAGTACTATTTTTCAATCCATGGATTATGGGCAAATGAGAATAAGGTTGAAACAAGTAATTAAGAATTTTTTTTATCCGATTCCTGCTTAGGTCAGCAGAGAAATTTTTTATTTTAGTTACTTTTTATTAAATAATTATCGAAAAAATAATTAAGTATCAAAAAGTTATTGATTTTTGCAAGAATTGAGCTCGCATTCTTCACCTCCACGTAAAAAATACTGAAATCCTCTCATTTTACAGATTGAGCTGCTGCCTTGTCGATTTCAATCTTCATTAGAAACTGCTGAAACTCTTTAAAGTTTTAAAAATTAATTTTACTGATAAAATAATATTTGAAAAAACTATATTAATATCAAGTTTCATCCACTACAAGTTATAAGAAATGTATTTAAATTTAAATAGATTCATAATTTTTTTTTTTTAAATTTGAGCAAGATTTATAAATAAACATATATAGGGAGAGTATGAACTAATAGAAGAAATTGAAAAAGGCATACTTTTTTCCTCCCAACACTACTGCTTGTAAGATGTATTTTTATAATTTTATTTTGGGAATATTTTTTATTCTTATATGCCTCCCTTTCCCTCATGCCCCCGTAAAAGAATCATTATTGAAGGGTCGTTATAATGATACGTTATAACTTTTTTTTTTTCAAAGTAAACTTTCTAAGCGAGCTTATAAAAAACCCAATAATCTTCTAAGAACTGGTTTAACTAGTCACAAAATTGGTGGGTAAAATTTTTTTTATAGTTATCATTTTGTTTCTAATCAGAGTTCTATTCAATGTGTTTGAAGTCAAAATTTTCAAAATTTTACTATGGAACCCAGTATAAACCAGATACATAGCTAGGGAAGGTACCATAAGTGGATGGTAACATAGGTGGATTAAATATTTTGTAGACCCCTATCGTTGAATTTTGGACCTACTATAAATACGACACATTTTTGTTAATCATATTGTTTAAAAATAAAAAATAAAAAATGAATACTTTTGACTAACATTATTATTTTTAACCATACTTTATAGATATTTTTATCGCTAAAATTAATTTTCATTGCCGATTAAAAGGTTTTGAGTTCAATTTTGAGCACTTTAAATATACGTAGTAATTCTAATTGAGTGATGCTAAAGATTTATTCAACAAAAAAAATTTATCTTATCTTATCAATTTTTCTTATCAAAATTACTCCATATGTTACATATTGATTAAATAAAGGTCAGCATTCAATGAACCATAATGCTTAAAATACCAAATCCTTAAATGCGGTTGACAAAATGGACGATAAAAAAAATTTTTAAATTGTTTTATGAGTAATGTTTTGTTTTCGAATTTCCGTCATTAGTTCATTAATTTTTGCTGATAATTTGGAAATTTCGAATCCAAAAAATTTATTATAAAAATTACTATTAAAGTAACCATTATAAAATGAGACCATTACAAATTACTATAAAGTAATTTGTCCTAACTAAGGGTCGTCTTTTAATCATGGCCGCTGGGGGATGTTT
>JAPMOQ010036116.1:699856-710404 GCA_026543055.1 Argiope trifasciata
ACACACACACACACACACACACACGCACGCACACACACACACACAAACACAAACACACACAATGTCAAATACACGATGCAGACAAGATAACAAATTAAAAGGGCAAATATCTTATTGGTTTCATTTTTGAATTCAAAGTAAAATACATTTATAAAAAATTAATTAAAATTCGAACTTTTAATCTGAAATATTATAATTTATCAAATTTGTTAAAATAATAATTAAAAAATCACAATTTTAATTCAATTAAAATAATTAATAAAAGTTATCTAATGGAAAATTTCGAGAAATTTCAGATAATCCTAAGTAAACATAAAATGTAACGAACAAAATTACATTAAAAAAGTACTATGGAATATAATAATTATGAACATGTAAAATATTTGCAATTATATGTTTGAAGTACCATATAAATGCTTTGAAATTCTTCCAATAACAAAAATTAAAGAAGCGTGTAAAATAAATATCTACTAGAAAACCAAATTCGTTGTAATTGAAATACGCCATTTTGCATTCTTTTACAAGACGCATAAATAAAGTTTTAGTTTTAGAGACTAAACAACCTCATTTCTTACATCTGTAAAGCAATAATTCCCATTCTGTTTTAAATTAGGATACCAGATGTTATTTAACAAGTTTTGCAGGAAATGGTAAATAATAATAATAATAACAAATAAAATTTATTTTATATATAAGGAAAATGTTCTTATGAAAAGCATTGCATTAAAACGCATCTTTAAACATTCAAACTTTTTTTTTCCTTCTACAATAAATGCATCAATAATTTAAAGCAGCCATTGCTTAGTTAACTGTACTGCATAATTTAAAAAATATATATATGCTATATTTTTTAATGAGCTTTTTTTTTTGAGTTGCTTTCTTTGAGCTTGTCTTTGAGTTTTTATTTTTATAAACATATTTAAAAAAACAGGAAGGAAAATAAAAATTGAGGGAAGAAAAAAACAAGAATGTTTGTTGTTAGTACAAATTTAGAATTTTTTTCCCCCTAATTCCTCAGCTTTTTTAACTTACTACAGTTTATACAGAGGGGGAAAAAATAAACAAAACCACTTAGATAAAATAAATAAATAAAAGATACTTTTTTCCACTAATCGTTTGGTGAAATTTTATCAAACGATTTTTCATTTTTTTTCTTCGGAAATTGTACTGGTTTTAAAGCGATAAATATTGTTTATAATATATTTAAATCTTAAACAATATATATATTATTTTTTATATTTTATAAAAATATCTTATTATTTTATAATATATTATTTTTTATGTTTTTAATTCATGAGTAAATTTTAGAAGCTGAACAATTACAACTTTTTTGGGAATTAAGAATTTACCTAAATTAGCCTTTAGCATTTTTTAATTAAAGAATTAGCATTTTCTTAGTTTTTAGTTAATTATTAGTCTTTATGATTCATTTTTTTTATTTATACGATTTTTTTTCTTTTGACACGCATATTAGCTTTTTTAAATTCATGCCTGTACAGATGAAATACTGTAATCGATTTCTCATACACTTTATGATGTGTTATAATTTTGAAACGATGTAAACTTGAGTATTTCTAGTAACAGTACTTTATTTAATTACTAGCCGCCTTTGGCGACCAGCTGGTTCGCCATGAGTAAAGCGTTCTAAAATTTTCAATTAAATCACATATTCATTAGCCTTGAAGTAATTCCGGGCATTGATTGACCTGAAATTAGTATTTTCTTTAAGATGATGGACGGGAAGTTCTAAAAGTACACCTTTTCCTAGTAATATTCTTTAATTTTATAAATCCGTCAGTTTTAACCATCGGTTATGCTTCCAAAATATTAAAAAAAATTTCGATGATGTTGCCAAAATATTAAATATGTTTTTATAAAGAAAGCGAGAAAGGGAAAAAAAGTATTAAATTAATGATACAGATATTGCAAACGATAACATAAATATGCCATTAAGTCGGGATTTCAATGCATATCCTGTCAAAATTTAATCAAGTTTACCGTAAATGAAGAAGATTTATTGAGTTAATGGTATACATATTGCAAACGATCGTAGAAACCTTTGCATTTATTTTTCAAAGAAAATATCACATTTTATATTTCTTTTATTTTATCCAGTCACGTGCTGAAAGTTGCATTTCTGTAGATTTATTTTGCGATGATATTTTTTTTTTATTTGAACTTCCGGCATTCTTTTATTTTATCCAGTCACGTGATAAAAACATGGTTAAAATATTTCTTTAAAAATTCATTAAAAATAGAAGTTTACATTATAAATTAAAAAAACTGATACCATTAGAAAGCTAATTTTTTTATCTTTAAATTGATATAAAAATCATGTTTGTGCAATAATATTTTCGGAAGTTATAGCGGAAAAACGTCGAAATTTCGCTTAAATTTTAATTAATTCAAATTCTAATTAAAAATTCGAAAAAAGGGCTCCGAGGTGCACATTCCGGACCTCCAAGGTATACATGTACCAAATTTGGTAGCTGTAGGTCCAACGGTCTGGCCTGTAGAGCGCCAACACACACACACACACACGCACACACACACACACATTGAGCTTTATTATAAGTATAGATTAGAACATACAATTATTTAATTATTTTAACTCATTATTTATAAAATTCGTAATATTTATAGCCATTAATAACTGTAAAAATTTCGAAATGATTTAAATAATATTTTTTTAAAGAAAAGAAAATTATAAACATATTAATAATTTTTAAAATAATTTTTTTGACGAACAGATAAAAAAAATCTTTTATTGCCTTTATTTAGATCTAAATGCAAAACGTTTTACAGTATCATTACCTTTCTTTTGCACTGATACTCATAAAATAAAATCTTTCTCTTAATTCTTTTTTTTTTCATTTTTGTTATTATATTTCTTGTTTTTAATTCAAAAAAGCTTAAAACAAATTTCAAATTCGAGAAAACATAAACAAGCATTTCATCCGCATGTGTAAGCAGTTTCGTACTTAGTTGCAACACGTTTAAGGGCAGCTTAATTTAGTTTCCTCTTCAAAATCCAAATACCCTTTCGGTGCTTACTGCGCCATCTATTGGTTCAAGAACAAACTACAAAATTTAAAAAATAATTTAACGAAGCAGCACTTTGTCGAACTATTATTTTCAGAAATAAAATATTTAAATAATTATTTAATTTTTTTATTGCTGTCTTTCCTAATGCACGAATTTTTTTGCAGCATTACTGCGGCAATATCATTTGAAATAATTACGTAATAATGTAATAACAATGGAAGGAAAAAGCAAAATAGAATATAATAATATTTGAGGATAGTTATTCAATTTGTAAATTGCCAAGGGGATTGTATAATGGCGAAAAAATAAAATAGTGAATAAAGTACATTGTTAGGCTTAGAATTATCTAATTTGGTACTCATTTACTTTATGGATTATTAGGTTCTTCGAAAAAAAGAATTTTTCAAAATTTTCAAAATATTAGATTTTTTAAAATAACTTTGTAGCATATTATAGCACCGAAATCATTAGTATGGGTCTTTATTAATCATCAAATTAAACTCTGCGTTATATCATTTCTCCTTAAAATTCTTTCATAAATTTGTATAAATTTGTCAAAATGTTTTAAAGTTTATTCTATAACAATGCTTTTCATTCATAACATTGCTTTCTATAAAAAGTGTCCCAAAATTAAAGCAGGATTTGAATTTCCTACCATTCGTGTAGTAAAATATTGGAAACTTTATTTTTTTAAAAAAAGGGGCTTTTGGCAGCTGATGGTTTAGGGTTAGTAAAAATGGAGTGTTATATGATAGTGTTTTTATTGTTGACTAGCCGCCTTTGGCGACCAGCTGGTGCGCCGTGAGTAATGCGCTCTAAAATTTTCAATTAAATCACATATTCATTAGCCAAAATTTAAGAAATAGTTAAAGTTAAAAGATTCAGTTATTAGTAGTCAAAGAGTCGGTGAGCTTTATCCGGAAAAACTTTTTGAGTTGAATGCTCTAATAATTTATCGATTATGCTTCCAAAATATTAAAAATGCTTTTTTCGGTGACATTGCCAAAATGTTAAATATGCTTTTTAAAGAAAGCGAAAGAGGGAAAAAAATATTGAATTAATGATACAGATATTGCAAACGATTATAGAAATGTGCCATTAAGTCGGGATTCCAATGCATATCCTGTCTAAATTCAATCAGGTTTACTGTAAATAAAGATAATTTATGGAATTAATGATACAGATATTGCAAAAGATCATAGAAACCTTTGCTTTGCATTTATTTTTTTGAAAATATCACATTTATATATTTTTTTATTTTATCCAGTCACGTGCTAAAAGTTGCATATCTTTAGATTTGATTTGCGATGATAGTTTTTTTTTTTTTTTTGAACTTCTGGCATTGTTTTATTTTATTTTATCCGGTCACGTGCTAAAAAACATGGTTAAAATATTTCTTTAAAAATTCGTTAAAAATAGAAGCTTGAGTTATATATTAAAACACTGATACTATTAGAAAGCTAATTTTTTTAAATCTTTAAATTGATGTTAAAATCATGTTTGACCGATAATACTTTCGGAAGTTATAGCGGAAAAACGTCGAAATTTCGCTTAAATTTTAATGAATTCAAATTTTAATTAAAAATTCGAAAAAAGGGCTCCGAGTTGCACATTCCCGACCTCCAAGGTATACATGTACCAATTTGGTAGCTCTAGGTACAACGGTCTGGCCTGTAGAGAGCCAACACACACACACACATATTGAGCTTTATTATAAGTATAGATTAGTATTTCAAAAATAAATAAAGTTTGCGGCCAAAGTTCGAAAATTTGAGAAATGGCCTTCTAGATCTTATGATTTAACACCATTGGATTTCTTTTTTATGGGATTATTTGAAGTCAGAGGTTTATGCCAACAAGCCCACAAGCACGCGTGCATTGAAGGAGGAAATTTAGCGTTGCATCAACGAAATTCAGCCATATTTATGCAAAATGGTCATGGAGAATTTCGACAAAAGAATACGTATGTGTTGGCAAAGCCGTAGAGACCATTTTCCTTATGTGTTATTCAATGAATAATTCTATCCGGTACAATTTTCAATTCAATTAAAATGTATCGATTTAAAGAAAAAAATCCCTATTTCTCTATTTAATTCAAATCTCGCATTAACACGTTGATTTGTCAAGTAACGCTCTATTTTTATTAACCCTAAATCTTCAAATGATTAAAAAAATATATAGTTGCAAATACTTTGTTGCACGAATGGTAGCAAATTCAAATCTTGCGTTAATTTTGGGATACCCTTTAATTACTATGTTCGTAAGCATTCGAATTTGTGACGATATAATTTTTTTAAATACGATTCCGTTGTTATATAATGAAAAGTATATTTTTAACGATGATATAAAGATACAGGAAAAAAATTAAAAGATATTTTTTGTTACAAACTAGATAAGTTCGAATTTCCTATCATATCTTTAAAAAATAATGATGTTTTAATATGGTGAGGACGACACCTGGTCTTCTGTGTTTCCTCAATTATAAAACATCAACTATGTAACCTTCCAAATAGACGCCGTTATGTCTGTTTATGTTGTTAATCTTTTTCTTGAATGACTGCTTTCACCACTACTGTTTAAAATATTTCAAGCATAAAAGAACTTGGAAATAGAAAATTTTCCAATTTATGTCAATTAAAAAAATAAATTAATTAACTTTAAAAAAATATATTATAAAATACCTAATCTCATTCAGTCAAGCAATTGATAAAAAGTTTTATTATCAAAATCGTTTGCTCCATTTTTTAACGGTTTTAAAAATATTAAAAAAATAACAAAGTTTTCAGTTGCGTTTGGGCAATCAACAGATTGTTTAGTCTCGTTAGTTGAACTTTGATAAAATGTATAGTTTTTTTAAAAGGCAATGAGAGAGATATTGTGTCAGTTAACTACATTTTAAACCAAGCAGACATGTTGATGACGTCACTTTATCTGACATCAACAATTTTGAACTTTCCCATTGCAATTGCAATAGAATTATTGGAGGTAGGTTGCTATATTTAACCATGTGTTTCGAGTAATATTTGCAGAAGTTTAACTTATTTTTAAACTTCTTTTTCCATCATTGTTTTAAAGGTACAATGGAAGTTGAAAACAAAATTTCTTATTTTCTGAAATATTATTTAGAGATTTTTAGAACAATTTTATTGTATCAATGGAATGCTGTACACAATTTTTCATTAAATATTTTTCGTTATGTTGGTAAAATATTAAAAATTGGATTAAAATATCAAAAAATTTCAAATTACGTCATGCGGATTAACATAAGACTTAAATGTAAGTCTTAAAATATTTCGACAGATATTTTAATCCTACGCAATATTTTACTTGTTTAACTTTATTGAAAAATGCAATTTTATACTTCAAAACCTTCAACTATTTAATATATATGTATATTTTTGAAATAAAAAAATCATTCTAGTGTTATTACTTAAGATCCAGAATTACAAATTCTAAAATTCCTAAATAATCTGTTCATACAAAATTATATTGTTATATTTTTATATAGAACAACAACAAAAAAATTTAAGGTTTAACTAAAAATTAGACTCGCATTGAGTATTTTATAACTTTCGCACTTGAGGAAAATAGAAGTTGTGTCATAATGCAATTGTCTAAAGATAAAAAATTGATGCGTATCCTAATACCAATGAATAAAATCTCTTAACATTCAGCAAACGATTAAGCACGTCAAAATAATTTTTTTTTTTTTTTGCATACGATTAAGCATATCAAAACAATTCTTTTTGTGAGCGATTAAGTATATCAAAATAATTCTTTTTGTAAATGATTAAGCATATCAAAATAATTCTTTTTGCAAACGATTTGTCGTAATCTAATTGTTCTTAAACTATTGCAATTGGAGTTGATTTTTCACATTCTCATCGTCTTTTGTACTCTTAAACAATAATTTTTCAGGATTTTATAATTTAAAAATAATTTTGCCACAGACAAATTTTATTATTTAAATGAACAATATTTCATAACATCAACTTCAAATATATAAATAATTTGAATTTGAATCTGAACTTCCAAAATATATTAAATAAATTCAAATGAGTTGTTTTGATTACACACATTAAAAAAAAAGAAAATTCTTAAATAATTTTTTCACTAGTCAGTTCCAATTGCTTAAGATATTTTCATATATCTTTCTATGTAAATAGTTTGAACATTTTAATAAAGATTTCTAATTAAGAAATTAAATAGTCAATTTTTCATTAGTTAAAAATTTTATTCCTCTATACAGAACATATAATTTCGTCTTTTATATTGCTTTTATTATTGAATAAAAAATCTGTTATTTTAAATAATTTTATTTATTTATACATTACAGAGTTGTTTTTTGCAATTTTAAATTAATAATTGTTACGACCTTTAAATTTATTTATAATTTAGAGGAAAATTAGCGTTTGCTAATTTTAAAAAATCGTTTGGTAGTGTCTGTAATTGCTTTTTATTTATTTTCATTTTAATTAAATAAGTTAAGATGGTTTTGTTTAGTATAATGCTCAATGTAAAATAGTCCTTACATTAAATTGTTGCATAAATTTAAAAAAAGATGAAACTTCTTTGGTAAGTGAATTTTATTACTCCACAATTTGCTTTTTATATCGTAATGTTTTAAAATTAACTAGCTGAAAGAGGCTTTGAAAACTTTCTCTCATACATTTTAATAAAGATTTTATCCCAAAACACCTTGCCTGGCGATATCGTATGACATCTTATTCTTATAGTTAATATCTTTGGTATGAATTAACATTTTTAATAAAACTATCGTGTCCTTCTTGGCGAGTTTTTTGGCGATTAATCATTAACAAATAGTTAAAAGCACTCGGAAAATGAATTTTTGTTTTTTTAAACTGATTGAAATCAAACTTTTACTCAAATCTAATAGCAAAATTGTCCACCAAATGTGATATATTTAAATCATAGAGTTTTTGAGCTTTCGCATTTACAAGTGTCTGAATGTACAGATTGACAGACGGTCAATCCTTCATTGGATTTGGCTCAAAATTTGGCGGATGTCTTCACTGCGCATAATAAATCTCCCTAGCTCTCTTAATTATGTAGTTATATCGATATTTTATAATTGAGAAACTAGACAGACAGACTTCCTCTAAGTGAAATTTAGTCAAAATTTGATAGAAATAAAAAAAAATGGTATAAAGACTATATATCGAATTTCGTATATTTAATTCAAACTCTTTTTGAGTTATCTTTGTCACAGACAGACAAGCTTAAATTTCCCAAAATTGTAATTTTCGGTCTCTTGGAGGTCTGAAATGTAGAGATTCGTTGAAACTACTTTTATAATCACAAAATTACTTACCAAATCTGATATATTATGTCACTGTGTTTTAGAGTTTTCGCCTTTATATGTTTCTGCAATTACAGATAATTTTGTTAAATTGAGCTCAAAATGTCTACACTTTAGGTGTTAAATCTGTGCACCAAATTTCATTTGTCTACTTCTCTTCGTTTTGTAGGTATCGCATTAACTTACATTCTAACATCCAGACATCGGAAGTGCTTTAGAGTTATCTTTGTCACAGACAGACGGACTATTTCCAAAAAATGCGTGTTCAGGAAGCTCTGAAACATGTTGGATTACTGTATTTTCTCTATTAAAGTTTTAAAAAAGTACTTAAAATTAGAAATGAAAAAAATTGGTATAAAGACTATATATGTAAAGAAATTTCGTATATCTTACTCAAACAGTTTTTGAGTTCGCTTTCTCATAGACAGACGGACATTTCCCGAAATTTTGGTTTCTGAACTCAGAAAGGTCTGAAATATAGAAATTCGTCGAAACTACGCGTATAATCACAAAATTACTTTACCAATCTGATATATTATGTCATTGTGTTTTAGAGCTTTCACCTTTGTATGTTTCTGAAATTACAGATATTTTTGTTAAATTGAGCTCAAAATTTCGTAAATGTCTACACTTTAGGTGTTAAATTTGTGCTCCAAATTTCATTTATCTGGTTCTCTTCTTTTTGTAGTTATCGTATTAATTTACATTCGAACATCCAGGCATCGGTTGTAGTTAAAATATAATAGAAACTTCAAATGTGGTGTAAGGACACTATTCCAAATTTCATCCGTCTAGCTCAAAGTGTTTTTGAGTTATCTTTGTCGCAGACAGAATGTCTTTTTCCAAAAATCTGTGTGTTTTTGAAACTCAGGAAGGTCTGAAACATGTTGGATTATCATATTTTCTCTATAAAGTTTAAAAAAAAGTACTTAAAATTAGAAATGGGGGAAAAAATTGGTATAAAGACAATATATATAAAGAAATTTCGTATATTTAACTCAACACTTTTTGAGTTATCTTTCCCACAGACAAACAGAAAGATATTTCCCAAAATTGCGGTTTTTGGTCTCAGGGAGGTCTAAAATGTAGAAATTCGTTAAAATTACGCTTATAATCACAAAATTACATACCAAATTCGATATATTATGTCATTGTGTTTTAGAGTTTTCGCTTTTATATATTTCTGAATATACAGATAGGTAGACAGTCAGTTTTTAACTAAATCGAACTCAAAATTTCGTAAGTATCTACACTTTAGGTGTTAAATCTGTGCACCAAATTTCATTTATCTAGTTCTTTTCGTTTTGTAGTTATCGTATTAACTTACGTTAGAACATCCAGACATCGGATGTAGTCAAAATATAACAGGAACTTCAGATGTGGTGTTAAGACACTATTCCAAACTTTATCCGTCTAGATCAAAGTGTTTTTGAGTTATCTTTGTCACAGACAGACGGACTTTTTCCATAAATGTGTTTTTTTAAATTCAGGAAGCTCTGAAACGTGTTGGATTACTATACTTTCTCTATAAAAGTTTTTAAAAAGAACATAAAATTGGAAATGTAAAAAAAAATTGGTATAAAGACTATATATATAAAGAAATTTTGTATATCTAACTGAAACAGTTTTTGAATTATCGTTCTTAAAGACAGACAGACGAGCATTTTCCCAAATTGTGGTTTCCAGACTCAGGAAGGTTTGAAATGTAGAGATTCATTAAAATTATGCTTATAATCAAATTACATACCAAATCTGATGTATTATGTCATTATGTTTTAGAGCTTTAACCTTTGTATGTTTCTGAAATTACAGATCCTTTCGTTAAATTGAGCTCAAAATTTCGTAAATGCATACACTTTAGGTGTTAATATATTTGCATCAAATTTCATTTATCTAGTTCTCTTCATTTCATAGTTATCGTATTAACTTACATTAGAACATCGGATGTAGAAATGTAATATAAACTTCAAATGTGGTATAATGGCACTGTTCTAAATGTCACCCATCTAGATTAATGTGTTTTTGAGCTATCTTTGTCACAGACAGACTGACTTTTTCCAAAAATGTGTGTTTTAAACTTAGGAAGCTCTGAAACATGTTAGATTATTATACTTTCTCTATAAAAAGTTAAAAAAAACAGTACTTAAAATTTGAAAGGACAAAAAATTGGTATAAAGACTATA